>JARBWK010000153.1:0-58166 GCA_030556195.1 Anolis apletophallus | reverse complement strand
GTTGGACAGCACTGTTCTATATCTTCTTTGTTGGCCATGTGCTCCTTTGTTCTGGCCATGTGGTCACTCGGATGGGGTTGCTTCCTGGCTCCATACCTGGTGTCTCCGCCCCTGACTCCTCCTCTTCCAGAGGTCATGTGAGAGGTAGCATTTCCTCTCTGGCTCATTCCAGAGATTTCAACGGACGAAGCAAGGCCAGGAACCTAAGCTTGCTTGGACACAGCATTCTTAGTTCATCTACCGAGTCTACCTGCTCTCTCAACCAAGCTGTAGTGCACAGGAGGCCCGTCCAAACCAGAGACTGCAGATTTTGCGGGTTTTAAAGGACTTCATGGACCTACAAAGACCAGAGAGGAATAGGACCCCTGGGATCTAAGAGAGGTACCTTCGCTTTGCATGAGGCAAAAATGACGCTTTCCCTTTGTTTAAAAGGACTCATTGCAACCAACCAAGCATTTTGTGCCACCAGCCCTTTTTACTGGTTGTGTTCAATAAATCCTGTTTTGGTTCACTATCTCTGAGTCTAGCACTCATTATTATAGAGATCCTGGGTCACCCTGCATGTGGGAAGGCTCTAAACTCTACCTTCTGGGTCATAGCTTGCAACGTCCATCCTATTAAAGCCCTTTTTGACCCGGAAGGCAGAAGACTAGCGGTGGCTTCTAAATAATTTTCAAATGGAGAACACGATACAATACTCTTAGGACTTCATCACATGGAGGTCACAATTTCTGGCGAATCCAATGGGAGTTGTGGGGAACCCAGTACCTGGCGCCCTGCATCATTCACATTACCCCTCATTTCATCCCACAGGGGAAGTGTGACAGTGACTCTGGCCACGAAGGCTCATGCAAAGTACTCAACTGTGGATTAGGGTATGCTTTTTTGTAACACTTTAGTATAAAGGCTTTCCAAAATGGTACTGAGTAGGCATGGTTTCGAACCCAAAAATGGCGATTCTAAAATCAAATTGGGGGGATTTTTTTGATTAGTAAAAGAAAGACTTACAAAAAAATTCCAAAAATTTCTAAAATGTAACTTAATTACTAACGAAATTCGTTAGTAGTTCGTATGCCAGAGCATGCGCATTCCAGATGGTTTTGGCCTACAACTCCCAGAAATCCTAACAGCTAGTAAATTGGCTGGAATTTCTGGGAGTTGTAGGCCAAAACTTGAATAAATCACACTGAATTCTAGATGGGACTCTCCAAATAGGAAGGAGGGAGGGAGGGGGTATTCTATTCTTGGAAGCAGCAAAAAAAAAAAGGAGGAGGAGCCCCCCCCCTCGGCTCCTCGCTGCCTCTCTCTCACCCGATCCTGAGGGAACGAGGGCCCAAGTTTGCCCAGGCTGAGAGGAAAAGGAAGAGGCCTGAGGCTGTGAGGAATGGTGGGAGTTGAAGTCCAAAACACCTGGAGGGGCTGAAGTTGGCCCCTCATGAAGCCTCTTCAAGGCTTTAGATCCTGGCAGGCAGAAGGGGCAGGAGAGTCGTCCTCCTCCTGCCCTGCCAGGATCTAAAGCATCAAAGAGTATTGGGGTGAGAAACCAACCTAATGTATAATAGAATGAATGCTACTGTAAGTGCCTAATACTATAAGTAATCCAACTGGTCATATACCTACATTCCATGCACATGCAATAATACAGCAGTAATAACAATGGGTATAAGAAGAGGTAAAATTCAAACCAGTATTCTGACTGTGGTCCCTCCTCAAACGCGGTGCAAACTGCAAAAGGCTCTTCTCTCTGAGCCCGGAAAAGGCAAAACCCGGGCACAGCGTTTGCTGCCTGGGTGCACACACATACATATTCTTTGGGGTTGGGGGGATTTGCTGCAGAATCCCGGGCTCATAGAGAAGATTTTGCAGCAAATCCCCCCCCCCCCAAGAATATGTATGTGTGTGCACCCAGGCAGCAACGCTGTGGCTGTGCCCGGGGTTTGGCTTTCCCGGCTCAGAGAAGAGCCTTTGCAGTTTGAGGAGGGACCAGTCAGAATACTTCGGTTTGAATTTTACCTCTTCTTATACCCATTGTTATGACTGCTGTATTATTGCATGTGCATGGAATGTAGGTATATGACCAGTTGGATTACTTATAATATTAGGCACTTACAGTAGCATTCATTCTTTGATACATTAGGTTGGTTTCTCACCCCAATACTCTTTGATGCTTTAGATCCTGGCAGGCAGGAGAGGCAGGGAAGCCTGGAAAAAATGTAAACAGAGAGGTTTACTCAGAAGTAAATCCACAAAGGAGGGCACTTCCTGGTTGCCGTTCCAGGTGCGGAAATACTCGAAAGTAGCATTTCTTACGAATTTCTTACGAATCATTCCATTTTCATAACATTTTTCTCATGCCTAGTACTGAAACATTGTTTTATTTTTAATTAAAGCACTCTTGTGGGTGTTTTTTGATGCATCCAAAAGGAGCAGTCTTTTCATCATTCAAATATGTGGCAGGAGACAGGGAGTGAAGACTAAATCCGAATTTGAAAACATAGATGGCAAAGTTATACAGCTTGCATAGCAAAGGCTGCCAGGAAAAAATAGCAAGGAAGAAAAAAACAAATGAATTTTCAGGATGCAAAATCATTCCCAAGGAAAGGTGGAATGCCAGGGAAGACAATGACTCGTCCGTGTTTGGAGTTGCATTTCAAGCAATTTTCTCCAGAGATTTACCAGGCCTACTCACAAACAAACCTCTTCCTCTCCTGCAGACCTCAGTGTTCTCCTAACAAAAATAACATTGCTTTGATAGGATTTCAACGATCAGACAATATGTGTATAGGAAAAATCCTTTTTTTCCCCAAAGGCGTGGATCTAAAAACAATTCTTAAGAGTTGGCATCAGTTAGGCTTATAAACAATTCATGTACTTGTTGAATGAAAAGAAGAAACAACCAAGGTCTTTGGGACCAAATGGTTCCACTTGTGATACCCATAGTTAGAAAATAAAATACACTCTTAGTACCAAAACACATGTGATGAAACTTTGTTTTCAGATTTTAAATGAAGGTTGCTTGTTGGGATCCTCTTGTATGGTTGGTTAGTTTAAAATCACTGGAAGAAGGACAAAAATTAAACTGGGATATCCAGGGCCGGACCTAGGTCATTTTAAATGGTAAGCGAACAGTATTTTGGCGCCCCCCCCCAACCAATCACACACATATATATATATATATAAGGCATGAGAAAAATGAAACGGAAATTAAAAGGATTCGTAAGAGATTCGTATGTAATGGGACTTTTGAGGTTTTACGGATCGCTACCGCGATCCCGGAAGTAGACTTCCTTTACGGTCCTTGAGGCCAACAATTTGCGTTATGATCGTAAGAAATTCTTAAGTATTAATTAATTAATTATTGTACTACTCACTTCTCCCTGTCTTCTCCCCCTCATTTCCTTCCCGCCTTCATTCAGCTTCTTCTTTTTCCCGCATTTCTATGAGGAACTGGAAGTGTCGCTGCTGCTAGGTAGGCTAGGCAATGCATTCTGGAAAGTGTAGTCCTCCAGGCTTCCCCCCTTCTCTTCCCCGTTGCTCTGCTGCCATGCCGCATCGCAGGTGCCTGCTTCACACACACACACACACACACACACACACGCTTCTCCTCCCTCTCTCCAGGCTTTCCTCCTCCTCTCTCTTCCCCGTTGCTCTGCTGCCATGCCCCATCGCAGGGGCCTGCTTCACACACACACACACACACACACACACACACGCTTCTCCTCCCCTCTCTCCAGGCTTTCCCTCCTTCTCTCTCCCGTTTCTCTGCTGCCATGCCCCATCGCAGGGGCCTGCTTCACACACACACACACACACACACGCTTCTCCTCCTCTCTCTCCAGGCTTTCCCTCCTTCTCTCTCCCTCGCTGCTCTGCTGCCATGCCCCATCGCAGGGGCCTGCTGCACACACACACACACACACACGCTTCTCCTCCTCTCTCCAGGCTTTCCTCCTTCTCTTCCCCGTTGCTCTGCTGCCATGCCCCATCGCAGGGGCCTGCTTCACACACACACACACACACACACACACACGCTTCTCCTCCTCTCTCTCCAGGCTTTCCCCCTCCTTCTCTCTTCCCCCGTTGCTCTGCTGCCATGCCCCATCGCAGGGGCCTGCTTCACACACACACACACACACACACACACACGCTTCTCCTCCTCTCTCTCCAGGCTTTCCCCCCCTTCTGCTCTGCCCATGCCCCATCGCAGGGGCCTGCTTCACACACACACACACACACACACACACGCTTCTCCTCCTCTCTCTCCAGGCTTTCCCCCCCTCCTTCTCTTCCCCGTTGCTCTGCTGCCATGCCCCATCGCAGGGGCCAGCTTCAGCCCTCCAGGTACGTGTTTTGGACTTCAACTCCCACCATTCCTCACAGCCTCAGGCCTCTTCCTTTTCCTCTCAGCCTGGGCAAACTTGGGCCCTCGCTCCTCAGGATCGGGGTGAGAGAGAGACAGCAAGGAGCGAGGGGGGGCTCCTCCTTCTTTTCTTTTGCTGCTTCCAAGAATAGAATACCCACTCCCTCCCTCCCTTCCTCCGTCCCTCCCTCCTTCCTATTTGGAGAGCCCCATCTAGAATTCAGTGTGGTTTATTCAAGTTTGCCTTACAACTCCCAGAAATCCCAGCCAATTTACCAGCTGTTAGGATTTCTGGGAGTTGTAGGCCAAAACCATCTGAATGCGCATGCTCTGGCATACGAATTATTAACGAATTCGTTAGTACTTAAGTTACATTTCCGAAATTTTTGGGAAATTTTTTGTAAGTCTTTCTTTATTAATCAAAAAAATCCCCCTTTTGATATAAGAATCGCCATTTTAGGATTCTAAACTATGCCTAATACACACACACACACACACACACACACACACACAGAGTATACACACACACACAGTATACTAGCTGACCTTGCCACGCTTCGCTGTGGCGTTGTCATTCCTTCATGGTTTCTTTTCCTTCCCTCTCCATTCATCCATCCTTCTTTTTTCTTTCTTTTTTGTTCTTCTTCCCTCCTTCCTTCCTTTTTTCTTCCTTTCGTCCTGCGCACTCACACTCCCCCCCCAAACCTCAGCCCCTCGTCCTCACCCCTCACTCAGCGATGCCTTCCTCTTCTGTACCCGGAGGAGGGCAAAGAGGGGGGGTGGAAGGGGGGGCATCACGGAGGAGGAGGAAAGAGCAGCGAGGGGGGGCCGCCGCTGCTCTCTGGCAGCCACCATGTTGTTTTGGAGGACTTGCGGTTGGAAGGGGAGGGACTTCCTGTTTTGGTCGCCATCTGTGTTGTTCCTTGCGGTCCCCTTTTTATTGCCAGACCGGAAGTGTTTCTGCTGCCATTTTGGTAGTTTTTCTTCATTTTTTCTTCCTTTTGCTCCGGGGGGCTCCAGAGAGCCCCTGAAGAGACGGAGATGAGCATACATCAAGGAGGTGGTGCGTCCTCTTCCGGCCCCCCTCCCGGGAGCGGCTGGGATGTGGAGAAGGAGGTCGAGGAGGCGGAGGAGGAGGCGGGCACGGTGGCATGGTAGTATTATGTTTCGTGGGTTTTTTTATTTTTCGAAGCACACATGCGTGGTAGTTGTCTTTAGGCGCAGTGGGTCCTGGGAGATGTAGTTTAGGATGGCTGGAGGGAAGATTGCGTTGGTTGAGCATGTGAGGGACTTGTGGCCTGGAAGGTATGGAAAGTCTGTGAGTGTCTGGCGTTGTGTGGGAGTTGAAATGCATGGTAGTGGGGTTGGTATGTGTATGTATTTGGTTTAAGGTATTTGTATGGGGCATGTGTGTGAATTGTATACTGTGGGAAGGAGGTGAGGAGAAGTGTTTTCTGGAGATGGAAGTATGGGTCGAATGTGGAAAGGATGTTATTGGTGCTACAGGCAGGCTTTTTGGCCGCCATGTGTTTTGGGAGGTCACGAACGGAGTGCTGTTTCTTTTTGTTGTTTTGGGGTGGTGGGAAGGGGGGGCAAGTGTGTGTTGCCGGGAGGGCTTGAGTGCGACGAGCGTCTCTGTACTGGGGGCCGGATGTTTGGCTGCCATGTGCGTTGGGAGGGCGGAGACGGTGTGCTGTTTACTGGTTTCTTTGGGGTCATGGGAAGGGGCGAGGGAGTGGTGTGTGTGTGTTTTGTTTAGGATGGTGGGAAGGGGGTGAGAGTGTGTTGCGGGTAGGTTTAGAGTGCGGCGTGCGGCTCCCTGGATCAGGCTGTGGCGCTTTGGCTGCCATGCGCTAATGGGGTAAGGAGGGCTTTACTGTGCAGTAAGCGCGGCTGCGCTTGTTTCTGTAGCGGGTTTTTTGGGGGTGTAAGTTGGGGGTCTTGCGAGGTACCTAGGGCAGATTTTTTGTGCCCTATGGGTACCTCGTGGTATGTGGGAATGTGTTGGGTGGGCTTTGTGGTTCTGGGGTGTTTAGTTTGGCCATGCATAAGCATCAACGCATGGCCATTCGATTTTTATATGTGTGTGTGTGTGTGTGTGTGTGTGTGTGTATATATATATAGATGGATTGGGTGCATAGACAAATTTGGGCCCTCCAGGTATTTTGGACTTCCTACTGGCTGTTTGGAATTGTGGGAGTTGAAGTCCAAAACACATGGAGGGATGAAGTTGGCCCATGCCATATATATATATATATATATATATATATATATATATACACCTTCCCACCATTTTCCCTGCCTTTTCCTATTCTCTTTGAGTGTGTGTGTGTGTCTATATCTATTCCCCTTCCTTCCTTCTCAGCCCTATACCCCAGGGTGGGAAAGGGTGTGCAGGGTGAAGGATGAGACGCGTGCAGGGCACAGGGCGAGGCAGGGAGACGGGAAAGGCGCGTGCCTCTGCCTCCTCCTCTCTCACCCTGTGCGAGCCTTCCTTCCACCCTGCTGGCACCCCTGGGGGCATGGCGCCTGGCCTTGGATGTGCCCTTTGGCCACGTGGCGCCCTGAGGTGGCCGCTTAATTTGCCTCCACTAAGATCCGCCCCTGGGGATATCTTATACTGGTAGATTGCATAGGACATCCTGGTAGATCACAGGCAGGGCGGGAGGAAGGCTCAGTTCTGCCCCGCAGGCTCCCGATGCCGCCCAGGTGCAGAAGGAGGTTGGACTGGATGGCCCTTGGAGGTCTCCTTCTACTCTAGGAACCTATTGTTGCTGTTACTATTATTATTATTATCACGCGTCCACCCTCACTCCCTCGCCCTAAGGCGCATGCGCCGAAGAAGCCAACCTTCCTCTCTGCCTCAACAATATAGAGCAAAGCACAGGGCTGCGCGCGCAGCTCTTCAACGGCCGTTGGGAAAGGATGTAGTTTTTGTGGGGGTGGGGAGGTGGGGAGAAGCGTTGTAGTGTGCCGTGCTTTTGCGCGCGCAAAGTGTTTGATTGCCCTTTCTTGGGGCTGGCACTGTCACGCGCCCCGTAATGAAGTCTCGCAGAAGGTATAGTTGTTTTCTTTTGGGAGGGGGGAGAACAGGAGCTGTTTCATCCTGGCGCAGTGGTTTCTGGGACTTGTAGTCCCAAATGTTTTTCTGATTTTTTGGCCATTGGCTATGGGTTTTTTAAGGGTTTTTTTTTTAGCTGAAAACATAGCGAGTAGGGTTTTGGGTGTATGTGGGCTGTATTTTATTTATTTATTTGTTTGTTTGTTTGTTTGTTTGTTTGTTCAATCTTATATTCCGCCCCTCCCGGCCGGCTCGGGGCGGTTCACACACATGTTAAAATGCACTGTAAAACAGTGGTACATTACAAAACAACAAGAATAAAAGTTGCAAATGGTTCAACAGCAATGATAGCAAACAATTACAATCTCCAGGGGCATCAATCGAAGGCAATTCTGAACAATACAGTCTTGCAGGCCCTCCGGAATGAGGTAAGCTCCGCCATAGCCCGGACATCATCTGGTAATACATTCCAGAGCATTGGGGCAGCGACTGAAAAGGCTCATTGCCTTGTGCTGGAGAGGTGGCAGGAGCGGACAGATGGTACCGTCAACAGGTTGCGCTCTTCCGAGTGCAGTGATCTCAGGGGAATGTATGGGGTGAGGCGGTCCCTCAGGTACACCGGCCCCAGACCATGTAAGGCCTTGAAGGTCAGAACCAACACCTTGAAGACAATTCGGTACTCGATTGGAAGCCAGTGCAATTGCCGCAGAATGGGCGTGATGTGCTTTCTTGCCGGCGTTCCTGCCAGCAAGTGAGCCGCAGCATTTTGCACCAGCTTGAGTTTCCGAAATGTCGACAAGGGAAGGCCTATGTAGAGACCGTTACAGTAGTCTAACCTTGCATTACCGTGGCAAGGTTGTCCCTGGACAGGTAGGGGGCCAGTCGCCTAGCCTGTCGCAGGTGGAAAAATGGCGATTTGCTGACCGCAGAGACCTGGGACTCCATGGCCAGCAATGGGTCCAATTGAACCCCCAGGCTTTTAATCAAAGATGACGGGCTCAGCTGCTCGCCATCCAGGGTAGGCAACCGGCACTCATCCAGCCCAGGGCAGCCAGGCCACAGGATCTCCGTCTTCGATGGATTCACCTTTGTGAATTTGTGAACGATGGATTTGTGTTTCCGCCTTGTGTGGTTTCTTTGTTTTGGAGCCAGGAAACACGACATGGAGGATTTTATATATATAGATGTATATATGCAGCCCCAGACTAGAGTGGAAAAGAAGAGGGAAAAGGGGAAAGGAAGACTGAGCAGCTCATTTTGATCCAAAGCTCAACTAATTTGTCCTTCTCGGGTAAAGCAAAACCAGTTGTCCATGTCTTCTCCCCTCCCTCCATTTCCCATTTCTTACCAAACTATTTCAAATGAGCTCCATGTAGTGAAGCAGTCATTTTCAGAGCCATTCGGTATGTAATTGTTGAGGAGATAACTGTAATAACTGTCCAAGCAAATTTATGGCCATACACTGTGCAGCTCCAAATGGCTCATAGTTACTTTAGCCGTGTTCTGTCGGATTGTTTTCTTCATCAGACTGTAGCACAATGCGAGAAAGGGGGAAAGCTTACCAGCCTGATGTGTGGCACATGCTGTGCCATGCTCTCCTAGAGCTGACTACTAGGCATGGTTTCGAACCCAAAAATTGCGATTCTAAAATCAAATGGGGGGGTTGATTAGTAAAAGAAAGACTTACAAAAAATTTCCCAAAAATTTCTAAAATGTAACTTAATTACTAACGGAATTTGTTAGTAGTTCGTATGCCAGCGCATGCGCATTCCAGATGGTTTTGTTTACAGCTCCCAGAAATCCTAACAGCTGGTAAATTGGCTGGGATTTCTGGGAGTTGTAGGCCAAAACTTGAATAAATCACACTGAATTCTAGATGGGACTCTCCAAATAGGAAGGAGGTAGGGAGGGAAGGAGGGAGGGAGGGGGTATTCTATTCTTGGAAGCAGCAAAGAAATGGAGGAGGAGCCCCTCGCTCCTCGCTGCCTCTCTCTCCCCGATCCCGAGGAGCGAGGGCCCAAGTTTGCCCAGGCTGGTCATATACCTACATTCCATGCACATGCAATAATACAGCAGTAATAACAATGGGTATAGAAGAGGTAAATTCAAACCGAAATATTCTGACTGGTCCCTCCTCATGCGGTGCAAACGGGCTCTTCTCTGTGAGCCGGGAAAAACTCAGCGTTTTCTGCTTGCGCACACACATACATATTCTTTGGGGGATTTGCTGCAGAATCTTCTCTATGAGCCCGGATTCTGCAGCAAATCCCCCCAAGAATATGTATGTGTGTGCTCCCAAGCAGAAAATGCTGGCTTTTCCCGGGCTAATAGAGAAGAGCCCGTTGGCACCGCATGTGGCAGGGACCAGTCAGAATACTTCGGTTTTGAATTTTACCTCTTGTTATTGTTATTACTGCTGTATTATTGCATGTGCATGGAATGTAGGTATGACCAGTTGGATTACTTATAATATTAGGCACTTACAGTAGCATTCATTCTATTATACATTAGGTTGGTTTCTCACCCCAATACTCTTTGATGCTTTAGATCCTGGCAGGCAGGAGAGGCAGGGAAGCCTGGGAAATCCACAAAGGAGGGCCCTTCATCCAAAGTGCCCTCCTTTGCAGATTTACTTGAGTAATCCTCTCTGTTTACATTTTTTCCAGGCTTCCAGCCGAAAGAAGGAGCGAGTTTAGGGCTTGCCTTGCCATAATACTTATTGGCAAGGGAGGCGGGAGGGTGGTGAGAGAGAAGGAGGGTGCCCCCTTACGACCTAATAACGACACTTAAGAAAATCCTGGCCCCAAGTTCTATAAAGAAAGTCCACTTCCTGGTTGGCGTTCCAGGTGCGGAAATACTCAAAAGTAGCATTTCTTACGAATTTCTTACGAAACGAATCATTTTCATAACTTTTTCTCATGCCTACTGACTACTTATTTATTTTGCAGCCTTTCCTGTGACTCTACGGAACAAGTTTAATAAACCAATGCTGAGTTCCTTTTGCCTTCCAACCCCCGAAATAACGAGACCAGACAACAATAATTTTGGATTCAAATTTTGGGTAACTTTTATTAAAGGTTACCTATTTAACTTTTCAACTCAACTAAACTTAGGTGTCAATGGAACTTGGTGTGGCGACGCCGAGGTAGCATCCTTAAACGGTCTACCCCTCGGCTATTCAGGGCGACACACCTGAATCTCCTGATGAAGCAAACTGGGCAACCTCTAAGGGAAACGCTGGAGAAGACTCTCTCGAATTCAGGCCCGGATTATGCTCTTCGGCTGCCCGAGGCCAAGGCGCTCTGCGCCGCCACCCCAGGGCGCGGAAAGCCATGCTCTCCATGGCACGAAAGCCACGCCCCCAGGGTGCTGCTGCGCATCTGTGGCAGCAGCCCCGGCCGTGCGGCCTCCGTGGCCTCCTCGCGCCCTCCTTCAGTTCGCAGGAGGAGGAGGAGGCGGCCGGTGCCGTGCGGCTTCTGTCGCCTCCTCCTCCCGCCGCAACCGGAAGGAGGGCCCGAGGAGGTGGACGGAAGCCGCGCAGCACCGAAACCGCTGCCCTCCAAAACCTGCCGTCGGAGGCCATGGCCTAGTCTGGCCTTATGGGTAATCCGGGCCTGCTCAAATTATTGAGACCGGACTCTCCATTTTCTAGGCCGTATGATTTCTCTTTAGCCTTTAACTGCCATCTAAGTGAGTGAATTGTGTAATCGCCCACACCCTTTAAGGCAGCGATTCTCAACCTGGGGGTCGGGAAGGGATGTCAGAGGGGTGACCAAAGACCATCAGAAAACACAGTATTTTCTGTTGGTTGTGGGGAGTTCTGTGTGCCAAGTTTGGTACAATTCCATCATTGGTGGAGTTCAGGATGCTCTTTGATTACAGGTGAACTATAAATCCCAGAAACTACAACTCCCAGATGTCAAGGTCTATTTTCCCCAAACTCCACCAGTGTTCACATTTGGGCATACTGAATATTTGTGCCAAGTTTGGTCCAGATCCAACATTGTTTGAGTCTACAGTGCTCTCTGGATGTAGGTGAACTACAACTCCAAATCTAAAGGCCTACCAAACCTTTCCTGTATTTTCTGCTGGTCATGGGAGTTCTGTGTGCCAAGTTTGGTTCAATTCCATCATTGGTGGAGTTCAGAATGCTCTTTGATTGTAGGTGAACTATAAATCTTAGCAACTTAATATTCTCTTCCAACAGACTATTTCATCCCTTCTCTCTCCCAATTTTCTCTTGGGACGTATTGTTTACATTTCTAAGCTACTAAGTATGTTCAGTTCTAATTAGCTACAAAAATTACAAGTTTATTTGAACCTTAAAAACATTATATATATATAAATATATATATATATATATATATATATATATATATAAGGCATGGTTTCGAACCCAAAAATGGCGATTCTAAAATCAAATGGGGGATTTTTTTGATTAGTAAAAGAAAGACTTACAAAAAAATTTCCAAAATTTCTAAAATGTAACTTAATTACTAACAAAATTCGTTAGTAGTTCGTATGCCAGCGCATGCGCATTCCAGATGGTTTTGGCCTACAACTCCCAGAAATCCTAACAGCTGGTAAATTGGCTGGGATTTCTGGGAGTTGTAGGCCAAAACTTGAATAAATCACACTGAATTCTAGATGGGACTCTCCAAATAGGAAGGAGGGAGGGAAGGAGGGAGGGAGGGAGGGGGGAGCGGGTATCCTATTCTTGGAAGCAGCAAAAGAAAAGGAGGAGGAGCCCCCCCCCTCGCTCCTCGCTGCCTCTCTCTCACCCCGATCCCGAGGGAGCGAGGGCCCAAGTTTGCCCAGGCTGGTCATATACCTACATTCCATGCACATGCAATAATACAGCAGTAATAACAATGGGTATAAGAAGAGGTAAAATTCAAACCGAAGTATTCTGACTGGTCCCTCCTCATGTGGTGCAAACGGGCTCTTCTCTGTGAGCCCGGGAAAAGCCAGCGTTTTCTGCTTGGGTGCACACACATACATATTCTTGGGGGGGGATTTGCTGCAGAATCTTCTCTATGAGCCCGGGATTCTGCAGCAAATCCCCCCCCAAGAATATGTATGTGTGTGCACCCAAGCAGAAAACGCTGGCTTTTCCCGGGCTAATAGAGAAGAGCCCGTTTGCACCGCATGAGGCAGGGACCAGTCAGAATACTTCGGTTTGAATTTTACCTCTTGTTATTGTTATTACTGATGTATTATTGCATGTGCATGGAATGTAGGTATGACCAGTTGGATTACTTATAATATTAGGCACTTACAGTAGCATTCATTCTATTATACATTAGGTTGGTTTCTCACCCCAATACTCTTTGATGCTTTAGATCCTGGCAGGCAGGAGAGGCAGGGAAGCCTGGAAAATGTAAACAGAGAGTTTACTCAGAAGTAAATCCACAATGGAGGGCCCTTCATCCAAAGTGCCCTCCTTTGCAGATTTACTTCTGAGTAATCCTCTCTGTTTACATTTTTTCCGGGCTTCCAGCCGAAAGAGGGAGCGAGTTTAGGGCTTGCCTTGCCATAATACTTATTGGCAAGGGAGGCGGGAGGGTGGTGAGAGAGAAGGAGGGTGCCCCCCCCTTACGACCTAATAACGACACTTAAGAAAATCCTGGCCCCCGAAGTTCGAAAAAGAAAGTCCACTTCCTGGTTGGCGTTCCAGGTGCGGAAATACTCGAAAGTAGCATTTCTTACGAATTTCTTACGAAACGAATCATTTTCATAACTTTTTTCTCATGCCTACTGACTACTTATTTATTTTGCAGCCTTTCCTGTGACTCTACGGAACAAGTTTAATAAACCAATGCTGAGTTCCTTTTGCCTCCAACCCCCGAAATAATGAGACCAGACAACAATAATTTTGGATTCAAATTTTGGGTAACTTTTATTAAAGGTTACCTATTTAACTTTTCAACTCAACTAAACGTAGGTGTCAATGGAACTTGGTGTGGCGACGCCGAGGTAGCGTCCTTAAACGGTCTACCCCTCGGCTATTCAGGGCGACACACCTCAATCTCCTGATAAAGCAAACTGGGCAACCTCTAAGGGAAACGCTGGAGAAGACTCTCTCAAATTCAGGCCCGGATTATGCTCTTCGGCCGCCCGAGGCCAAGGCGCTCTGCGCCGCCACCCCAGGGCGCGGAAAGCCATGCCCCCCATGGCACAAAAGCCACGCCCCCGGGACGCTGCTGCGCATCTGCGGCAGCAGCCCCAGCCGTGCGGCTTACGTGGCCTCCTCGCGCCCTCCTTCAGTTCGCGGGAGGAGGAGGAGGCGGCCGGTGCCATGCGGCTTCTGTCGCCTCCTCCTCCCGCCGCAACCGGAAGGAGGGTCCGAGGAGGTGGACGGAAGCCATGCAGCACCGAAACCGCTGCCCTCCAAAACCTGCCGTCTGAGGCCATGGCCTAGTCTGGCCTTATGGGTAATCTGGACCTGCTCAAATTATTGAGACCGGACTCTCCATTTTCTAGGCCATATGATTTCTCCTTAGCCTTTAACTGCCATCTAAGTGAGTGAATTGTGTAATCGCCCACACCCTTTAAGGCAGCGGTTCTCAACCTGGGGGTCGGGAAGGGATGTCAGAGGGGTGACCAAAGACCATCAGAAAACACAGTATTTTCTGTTGGTTGTGGGGAGTTCTGTGTGCCAAGTTTGGTACAATTCCATCATTGGTGGACTTCAGGATGCTCTTTGATTACAGGTGAACTATAAATCCCAGAAACTACAACTCCCAGATGTCAAGGTGTATTTTCCCCAATCTCCACCAGTGTTCACATTTGGGCATACTGAATATTTGTGCCAAGTTTGGTCCCGATCCAACATTGTTTGAGTCTACAGTGCTCTCTGGATGTAGGTGAACTACAACTCCAAATCTAAAGGCCTACCAAACCTTTCCTGTATTTTCTGCTGGTCATGGGAGTTCTGTGTGCCAAGTTTGGTTCAATTCCATCATTGGTGGAGTTCAGAATGCTCTTTGATTGTAGTTGAACTATAAATCCCAGCAACTTAATATTCTCTTCCAACAGACTATTTCATCCCTTCTCTCTCCCAATTTTCTCTTGGGACGTATTGTTTACATTTCTAAGCTACTAAGTATGTTCAGTTCTAATTAGCTACAAAAATTACAAGTTTATTTGAACCTTAAAATCGTTTTTTTAATATATATATATATATATATATATATATATATCCAAACATGTTTATTCTCTGAGAAAACAGATATCTCCCTCTTGTTCTTAATTCTCTATTACAATGTTGCTGAGATTGCTGTTAGAATGGGAGATAACTGTTGAAAGTTTTATGTTCCAAAATTATATTTGTACCTTTAAGTGTTATTCTATCATGTTAATTTAAGTGTTACAAGGTACAGTTGAGTTAATTGGCAATTAGACTACTGGGAAAGGTGGGGTCTGATTGTTATGTGTTTAAATGCTTTTGTATTTTGTATTCATCCCTTCTGAGGCTTTGTATCACCTTTGAGGATTCCTGTGTGGAATATTTCTAAGTTGCCTTTGTGGCTGCCTTTTAAGGCTCTCCTGTGTGGAGTTATTTTGCTTTATTGTATTTTTCTCCTGAATGGACATTTTATTTGCTTACATTAAAGTAAGTATGACTTTTATGTCTATGGAGTTTTTTCTCAATTGACCACATTGCTTCGGGGCTAAGCTAACGCTGCTCCATCTTTGTTTTATACTCTGCAAGTTTAGGTTTGTGCTTTATATATTTGGACAATCTAACACATAATCCCTGACAGGTTATGGGCCCAGGGATTGCATAGCCCATGTGTCTGGAGTGACTTTTGTTTTTGAAGCATGTGGTCTGGAAGTTTTGAGAAAAGTTTTTTTTTGAAAGCATGTTTGGCTTTCTGTTCCTGCAAGTTCGTGGGAGTTGCTGCTAAACGCTGAGCTTCAAGTTATCTGCCTCCGGAGATAAAGAGAAGAGACGGAAGAAGATTGCCTGCCTGTGATGGAGGAGTTTTTTGTTTAACTTTCCTTCTACGTGCTTATACAACTAGGGCCAATTTTTAATTGCTTTCCTGTTTTGTTTTGCACAAAAGGGTTTGTTTTTAAAAAGAACTTTCTTGGACTGTCGCAGCAGCAGAGCTGATAACAACTGTTTGTTTTTCTTCGTCATACGGAGTGATTTGCGAGCGGCTGGTAAGCTGCTGGAAGCTGTGTTTGGTTTCGTTTTTTCCCTGCAAAGTTTGAAAGACATTGGACTGCTAGAAGCCAATTTTACACGAAGGTAAATTGGCTGGGCTTAAACCCAGGTATACTGGGGGTCCTTTTCTGTTGTTGCAGTGAATTTGTTTTTGGACATTTGGGAATTTAAAGTGAAAGAACACAATGGCTTTGCCGCCTGTTCATATTGGTTCACTCCCATTTGAAAAACTTACTGACAAGAACTGGCTGAGTTGGAGTATAAAATTCAAAGCATTTTTGGTTTCACAAGATTTATGGGAAATAGTTGCATCGTTGCCAGATCAACCTGATGCTACTGAAAAGAAGAAAGATGAAAGGGCTCTAGCGCTTCTTCAGTTGTCTGTGACAGACCCTTTATTGGTTCATCTTTATGAAATTCCTCATGCTCAAACAGCATGGAATTTGTTCAAAGATATGTTTCAGAGACAGAGCAGCGGGTCGAAGATAATTCTAATCCAGCAGCTGCTTAACCTCAAACATGAGGAAGGTACGCCAGTACAAGCACATGTTACAAAGGTTGTGGCTCTTTTTTTCTGAGTTAAGAGCAAGAAATGTTAATTTTCCTCCTGAACAGCAAGCTTTAATTCTGATGGGATCCTTATCTAAACCTTTTTATGCGTTTATGGATTCTCTTCATGGAATTCGGACAGGGATCTTACAATACCTTTTGTTTCTGGAAAGATTATGGAATTTGAAGCACAACAGAAATTGAGAGGTTCTGCTCCTGCACAGAAGTATTCAGGAACTGCTTCAAATGACACTGCCTGTGTTGTTAAGCCAAAGTCACAAGTTGTCTGCTTTAAATGTAGAAGGAAAGGTCATATGGCTAAAAGTTGTTGGCAGAATCCAGGACAGTGGAGAAACAAGCAAGTGGAGAAACCTAGTTCTTCAAAGGACTATCAGCATGTTTTCCTGGCAACATCAAAGATGGATAAAATGAACACTTTCATAATTGATTCTGGGTGTTCTCAGCATTTGGTAAAGAATGTAGAACTTTTGACAAATGTGAGAGACTCTGATATAGATTTCATTTCTTTGGCTGATGACAGAAAAGTTCAAGTGATTTCATGTGGTGATATGTATATTGATAGTTTGAATTATACTTTAAAGGATGTGTATTTTGTTAAAGAAATTGTGTATAACATTCTGAGTGCAAGCAAACTTTTGGATGAAGGTTTTGATGTGTTTTTAAAGAAGGAGAGATCTGTGTTAATTGATCCTCAAGGTAATGAAGTGCAACTTATACAGGAAAAGGGATTTTTCATTTTAAGGTCATCTGCAAATGTTAATTTGTCTGCATGTATTGATCAGATACCTGATAATCCCAGGCCATTACACAACAAATGTATTCATGATTTTCATAGGAAAATGGGTCATTTGTCATGGCAGCACTTGAGAAAGACAGCTGAGTTGTGTGCAATTCCTATTCAAAATTGTAAGAATTTTTTGGACTGTGAAATTTGTGCATCAGAAAACCTTAAGAAAGCTCCTATTGCAAAACAGAGTTCTAGAGTTGCAAAAAGGATTTTGGAGCTTGTTCATTTGGACATATCAGGTCCTCATCCTACTTCTGTAGGTGGTTCAAAATATTTTTTGATTTTGGTCGATGACTTTTCGAGATTGAAGTTCACCTTCTTTCTGAGAACTAAAGGTGAAGCTTTTCAGAAGATTTCTGCTTGGTTAAAGCTAATGCAGACACAGTTCCCTGAGTACCCAGTACAAGCTTTTCAAAGTGATCGTGGTGCTGAGTTTATGTCCAAACAAATGAAAAATTTGTTGGAAAAGTGTGGGATAGTTCACAGATTGACTAACCCTTATTCGGCAAGCGAAAATGGGATCGCCGAGCGTTGGATCGGAGTAGTAAAAGTTGTGGCAAGAAAAATGTTAAGAGATGCTAGTTTGTCTGATGGGTTGTGGGCTGAAGCTGTGGCAAACGCCACTTATGTGCTAAATCGTTCTTTTTGTAGAAGTGTCAATAGTATTCCTTATGTATTGTTTTTTGGAAAGAGTCCTGATTTAAATTCGATTCGTGTGTTTGGAAGTGACGCATTTGTCCTAATTCCTTCACAACAAAGACACAAAAAGGATACTATTTGGAAGAAATTGAAATGTCTTGGCCCTGCTCCTGAGTCAAAGGGTTGGCGATTCTGGTGTGGTGACAATCGAGTGATTGTTTCTAGAAATGTGAAGTTCCAACAACATAGTGGTTGGGAGAGGATTCACTCAAATCAGGAAGTGTTTGTGCCATTTGAAATTCCTCCAATATGCATACCACAAGCCACACAGCCAGCTACACACCAAGATTCACAATCTAGGACACAGACAAGTACACAGGTACAATCAGTTCCACAGCAGACTGAACAGCCGAATGTGCAACCAAGTACATCTGGGGATACACAGCAAGGAACACAAGTTAGTAGTCCTGTGAATGAGAATAAAAGTTCTCAAAAGAGGAAGGTGGAAGCTGAATCCTCTAGTAGTTCAGAAACAGATGAGACTGGTGGAGGAGCAAGGACCATTCCTAGACGGAGTTCTAGAAAGACAAAAGGTATTCCCCCAAAGAGGTACCACTGTGATTTTGTGAAGGTTCAAGAAAATGACTGGTCTGAACCTCAAAGTTACAAAGAGGTGTTAAAAAAAGGGAGGAGAATGAGAAAAATTTTTTGGCTGAAAGCAATGAAAAGTGAATTAGATTCCTTGAGAAGTTTGCATGTCATGGAGAAGTCAGAAACACCTGACAATGTAAAAGTCCTGAGTTGTCGTTGGGTTTACAGACGTAAACTAACGAAAGATGGTGATTTCTTGTATAAGGCCAGGTTAGTTGCAAGAGGTTTTGAACAAACTTTTGGAGAAAATTTTAATGAAATTTTTAGTCCCACAGTATCTGGGGAAGCACTAAAAATAACCCTTGCAATTGCCAGCAATAGGAATTTAAAAGTTAAACACTTTGATGTGAACACTGCATATCTCCATGCAGACTTGGATGAGAAAGTTTATATGTCTGCTATCCCAGGTTTTGAAGCCGACCTTCCTGTGGGGTCTTATCTTCTTAAAAAGAGTCTTTATGGTCTTAAGCAAAGTGCCCGTAACTGGAACTTGCATTTGGACAAAGTATTGACAAAGTTAGATTTTGTTGCTAATAAGTTTGATCCTTGTTTATACTCAAAAGGAAGTGGAAATACGCAAATGTTTGTGGTAATTTATGTTGATGATGTGTTATGCATTGGTTCTGAAGAACAAGTTGAGGAAGTATTTCAGAGTCTGAACAATGTGTTGAAAATCAAGAATCTTGGAGATGTTAATAAATACCTTGGCATAAAAATTGCCAGAACTGAAGATGGTTTTGAATTAAATCAGACTGACAAGATTTATGATCTTTTGAGAAGAACCAGAATGGAGAATGCAAACAGTATTAATACACCCATGGCACTACAGTTTTTGCAACATGTAGATGGAGAAGTGTTCGATAATAATTTTATTTATCGTTCAGTCATAGGTTCTTTGTTGTACATTGCAAATAACACAAGGCCCGATATTTCTTTTTCTGTTGGTATTCTAAGCCAAAGGATTCAGAATCCTTCACATACTGACTGGGCTGGAGTAAAAAGAGTACTGAGGTATTTAAAAGAAACAGCAGAAAAAGTGTTTAGAATTTGTCCGGATGATAAAAAATGTTTATCAATACATTGTGACAGTTCTTTTGCAAATTTAAAAGAAAATAAATCTGTTACTGGATTTGTAATAAAATATGCAAATACACCTGTGTGTTGGAAGAGCAGAAGACAGAAAATTGTGGCTCTTAGTACGTGGTGAGGCGAAATTTTCTGCGTTGTCGGACGCTTTGACATCAGCAGAATGGTTGGAATCTTTAATTAGAAGTCTAAACATTAATTTAGAATTGCCAATGAAAGTTTTGTTGATTCACAAACCTGTATTGCTCTGAGTAAAAGTCAAAATTTAAACTCAAAATCCAGGTACATTAATGTGAGGTATTCGAATGTACAACAGTTTGTTAAAGACAAAAGAATTATTCTTGATTATGTTCCTTCAACTGAAAATGTTGCGGATATTTTGACCAAACCTCTTGGTTTTGAAAAACACATGGAGTTTTGTGAAAAACTGAATGTACGTATGTAAACAAATATAATTTTGTGGAGGAGTGTTGAAAGTTTTATGTTCCAAAATTATATTTGTACCTTTAAGTGTTATTCTATCATGTTAATTTAAGTGTTACAAGGTACAGTTGAGTTAATTGGCAATTAGACTACTGGGAAAGGTGGGGTCTGATTGTTATGTGTTTAAATGCTTTTTGTATTTTGTATTCATCCCTTCTGAGGCTTTGTATCACCTTTGAGGATTCCTGTGTGGAATATTTCTAAGTTGCCTTTGTGGCTGCCTTTTAAGGCTCTCCTGTGTGGAGTTATTTTGCTTTATTGTATTTTTCTCCTGAATGGACATTTTATTTGCTTACATTAAAGTAAGTATGACTTTTATGTCTATGGAGTTTTTTCTCAATTGACCACATTGCTTCGGGGCTAAGCTAACGCTGCTACATCTTTGTTTTATACTCTGCAAGTTTAGGTTTGTGCTTTATATATTTGGACAATCTAACACATAATCCCTGACAATAACCGTAAAAGGGAAATGCTCACGCTTCTGCAACCATGTGCAACTGTGCACTGAAGAAAATCTATTAAAGAATCATTTTCAACATTACAATGGCGATGAGGAACAGGAAGCATGAGGTGCTTGCTCTTCCTGTTCCTTTTGTATCATTGCAACATTAAAACCACTCTCAGTCACAATTAATTTTTGTTGGATTGTGTCCATGTCTTTTGATTCAGTTATGGGGACACACTTATGTTTGGTCTAACACAGTGTTTCCCAACCTTTTTTGAGCCGCGGCACACTTTTTACATTGGCAAATTCCTGGGGCACACCAGCAACCAAAATGACACAAAATGACACTCTAACACAGTAATACATATAGTTAATATGTTTTTAAATGTATTTATACACTCGGTGTGAAACCTGGGCCTGTTTCGATGAACTCAACATAGATATCCTGGCAGGAATGGCAGAAAGACACAAACTTCCCACACAGAACTCCCATAACTAAGAGAAAATGCTATAAGAGTTTGGTGGGCATTAACCTTGAGTTTTGGAGTTGTAGTTCACCTATATCCAGAGAGCACTGTGGACTCAAACAATGTTGGATCAGGACCAAACTTGGCATGAATACTCAATATGCCCAAATATAAACGCAGATGGAGTTCAGGGGAAATAGACCTTGACATTTGGGAGTTGTAGTTGCTGGGATTTATAGTTCCCCTACAATCAAAGAGCATTCTGAACCCCACCAATAATAGAACTGGGCCAAACTTCCCACACAGAACCCCCAGGAGGCAAGAGGAGGTCTCTACTTGGGGAAAGGGAGGCGGGCCTTCCCAATGCATGGAGAGGGAGAGACCAAGTAGACAACGGGTGGGAAGGGGGGGTGTTTTTTAATTTTGTGCCTTTATCGAGGTAGGGTTCTTAAGGTTTTTATACTTCAACACACTAGACTCTCCCCCCTCCCCTCTTGGAGGTTCCAATTTCTCCTGGCACACCTGATGATCGCTCACGGCACACTAGTGTGCCCCGGCACACTGGTTGGGAAACACTGGTCTAACAGATATGCAATAAAACTCTTTGGATTGTTGTTGTTGTTTTAAAAAAGAGGTAATGATTTCCCATTTCTGTGGCTACACTGGAACCTTAAATTGCCAACTTCTTATTTATTTATTTATTTATTTATTTATGTTTCAAACTTTTATACCACCACTCCCCGAAGTCTCGGAGCGGTTTACATAGTTTGGCACGTAATAGAAAAACAGCAAGTTAGAGTAAAAAGATGATTACATAGACGAGTACAGAGGGAATACAACATTTTAAAGAATTGGTCACAAAACGTGGGTCTAGAGCAGGGGTGCTCACACTTTTTCAGCATGGGAGCTACTGATTAAAAAACCAAGTCTCAAAGATCACCTACCCAGAAATGTAAAACGTATAACTATTTTCTTATTTATTTATTTATATTTATTATTCATTTTTATGTGCCGCTCCTTCCAGCAGGCTCGGGGCAGTTTACATAAAATGAAGTTATAAAACATCAACATTTCAATTTAATTACAATATAAAACAGAGCATAAAAATACATCCAACCACCCCATTTCTCCCACACTGCCATATTACCACACATATTATCAGCCAGAAAGTAAGAAGAGAGGCTTTCGAACTGCAAGGCCATTTAATACTCAGCAAGGTAAACAAAGGGGCATGCAAAAATACATCCAACCACCCCATTTCTCCCACATTTCCATATTCCCCAGCATATATTTCTCAAGGAACAAAGCAAGCAGAGAGGCTTTGGAGCTAAAAGGCCATTTTTAAACATTAAAAATAAACAAAGAGACATGCCACAGAACAATCAAGCACCCACCCCAAAGTAACAAGACCGACCTTTGAGATGCGATAAGGAAATGACCCCAAAGCGTCCTTCTTCTCCTCCTCCATCATTGCTCCTAGTTCCACGCCGCCAGCATGTGTGCTGCCTCCAAGAGCTCACGAGAAGTCCAAGAGGCAGAATGGGCGCTTCTGCGCATGCGCAAGGGGCCAGCCATGCATCGCGTCATCCAGGCCCGCCCCCTTTGGTCTCCTACGACTCTGAGTGGCTGGAGAAGGAGGGAGGGAGGAGGAGGAATCCCACCTTGGTGATCCCGATCACCATTCTGAGCACCCCTGGTCTAGAGTAAAGCTCAGGTCCTGCGCAGGATGACGTGCTACCAAAGGGGGGCGCCTGGCAGTAATATCTGCCGCACAGTCAAAAGAAGGGAGCTGTGGCGCCCCCAGAAAGTCACGGAGAGTCTCTAAACCAGGGGGAGGGGAGCCAACTCTACTCTCTGAGCCCAGTGACTTAGAAGTGAGTCCCTTATTTATTTATTTATTTATTTATTTATTTACTTTGCTTCTAGACCGCCTCTCTCAGCCCGAAGGCGACTGGATGCGGTGTACAAATAGCAGGAACTGCTCAAGACAAACAAATCGACAATTAACAATACAATTTCAACATATACCATTTAACATTTAACGTTAAAAACACAATATCAACGTCTCATTATTAAGTCGATTTCCAATTGCATCGTCGTCGTTCCTTAGGTCTCTATTTGATAGTCATACTTCATTTGCCAATGCCCGGTCAAATAGCCAGGTCTTGACCCTCCTGCGAAATGTCAGGAGGGAGGGAGCTAATCTGATGTCATTAGGAAGGGCGTTCCAAAGCCGAGGAGCCACCACTGAAAAGGCTGTGTCTCTCGTCCCCACCAATCGCGCCTGCGAAGCAGGCGGGACCGAGAGCAGGGCCTCTCCGGATGATCTTAAGCATCTTGAAGGTTCATAAGAAGAGATGCGTTCGGACATGTAAGTTGGACCAGAACCATTAAGGGCTTTAAAGGCTAAAGCCAGCACTTTGAATTGTGCCCGGTAGCAAACTGGTAGCCAGTGGAGCTGGCACAACAGAGGTGTTGTGCGCTCCCTGAGTGCCGCTCCTGTTATCAATCTGGCTGCTGTTCGTTGGACCAGTTGAAGCTTCCGAACAGCCTTCAAAGGCAGTCCCATGTAGAGTGTGTTGCAGTAATCTATACGGGATGTAACCAGAGCGTGGACTACTGTGGCCAAGTCAGACTTCCCAAGGTACGGGCGCAGTTGGCGCACAAGTTTTAACTGTGCAAATGCTCCCCTGGTCACCGCCGAAACCTGGGGCTCCAGGCTCAGCGATGAGTCCAGGATCACTCCCAAACTGCGAACCTGCATCTTCAGGGGGAATGTAACCCCGTCCAACACAGGCTGTAACCCTATGCCCTGTTCGGCCCTTGCCTATTTCATTGTCCTGCTTCAAGGGCTGGGAACTCACCGGAGAGTGCTCCCAGCTCCTGGAATTGACATTCCAAAAGGTCCTAGTGCGGAACCTTCTCCGCTTCTTCGTTGGCATAGTCCTCGGCTGGTCAGCTGCAGGTGGACAACCCCTTGGCCAAGCTTCAGGGGCCGTAGCAGTATCGGAAGACACCATCACCCCCTGCTGAAGCAGGGGGGGGGGGAGATTGAACAGATCCCTGAACCAGAACAGGAAGAAGACTGATGGCAGCGCCCTCAACAGGCTCTCGCGGTAGTTGTGCTTCCTTCTGCGGCTCCCTCTGCGCCTCCGTGAGGAGCTCAACCGGACAGCATGGTCAGGAGCATCCCCAAGGTCATCCGCCATGTTCTCCCATCTCTGCTCCATCGAAACAGGCCCAGGTTTCACACTGAGTGTATAAATACATTTTAAAACATATTAACTATATGTATTACTATGTTATCGTGTCATTTTTTGTCATTTTGGTTGGTGGTGTGCCCCCAGGATTTTGCAAACGTAAAAAGTGTGCTGAGCACCCCTCCTTTAGAGTAGAAACAGCTTAAATGCTTATGACAGGAAGGGGAGCCTCCCCACACCCCGCCATAGTAGGCTGATAGAAAATGGATCTTTCAGCACCCCAGAGCAAAAACAGATATCTGCCCTCCAAATTTTGGGAGACTCCCAAAAAACAGAACAAGGGCCCCAACAAAATCCAGGACACAAAACAGGTCAAGGTTTACCAGGATTGCACAAGCTTATTGTAGTGTTTTTGGAACTTTGGTAAATGTTGCCAGGCAAAAATAGAATAAAATCCCCAAGATCCATTACCCTGAGCTCCGACCAATGACAGGGCCGGCTCCGCCCCGCCCTCCGTCATCAGCCGGCTGGCCCTCACTTCCGCCCAGGCAGCCTACTTAAGACTGCCTGGGCTTCCCTGCTGGCACGTGTGGCCAGATCTTCAGTTTCCTCTTTTTTTTTTTTGGTTTTTTAAAAATCTTTTATTCAACAAATAATAAAAACATTATAGTACATTACATTGGTATAGATTACATTATTTTCTACCTCCCCCCCCTCCTCAACCACAGTATATTTCTACGAATCTTGCAGATCCAGGGGGGGGGGAGGGAGGTAGAAAATAATGTAATCTATACCAGGGCTGTCCAACTTCTGCCAGCCCAAGGGCCGGACTTTTGGTGAGTGATCACCTGGGGACCGGCCACTCGGCCACGCCCCCAGCCATGCCCCGGCCACGCCCCCGGCCACGCAGCTCCGCCCTCTCTCCCAAAGCGCTTTGGGAGAGAAGGAGGAGCCACGGGGAGCCTTCCGCGGCTCCGCACCCTCGCCCAAAGCATCACAACAGCTGTTGTGACGCTTTGGGCAAGAGGGCGAAGCCGCGAGGAGGATGGCTCGCGGGGGAAGCAAGAACTGGGCGCTCGCTTCCCCCACGAGCCATCCAGGCCTGCGGGAGACTTTTTAAGCCCGGCTCGCGTCCCTCTGGTCAGAGGGACGCGAGAGCCGGGCGAAAGCTCTCCCGCAGGCCTGGATGGCTCGTGGGGGAAGCAAGAACCGGGCGCTCGCTTCCCCCGAGCCATCCTCCTCCTCCTTCCCCGGCGCCGCGGCGATCGGGACACCAGCAGCGCCGGGAAGGAGGGGGAGGAAGGGAGGATTCCTCCTCTCCCCCCCCCCCCCACCGCTGCGAACCGGATCGCAGCAACGGGGCAGAGAGAGGGACGGAGGGGGCGGTGCAGGGAGGAGGAGCTGGCTCCCTTCCTCCTCCCTGCCCCGCCTCCTCCCCCAGCCGCCATTTTTTAAAAAATATATATTATAAAAATATTTTTTTTAAAAAAAAACAATTTCAGGAGGGTAGCGGAGGGTAGCGGGGAACGTGTCCAACAGGCTGGGGGGCGTATATGGCCCGCGGGCCGCCTGTTGAACAGCTCTGATCTATACCAATGTAATGTACTATAATGTTTTTATTATTTGTTGAATAAAAGATTTTAAAAAAACAAAGTAAGTTCTTGACGGTATGGGCATATGAAATCACCTTGTCACCTGAGTCCCCTTGTGGGGAGAAGTGCGGGATAGAAATATATGTAATGTAATAAATAAACAAAGATCCACATAGTCAATGCAATGGTATTCCCCGTAGTCACCTATGGATGTGAGAGCTGGACCATAGGGAAGGCTGAGCGAAGGAAGATCGATGCTTTTGAACTGTGGTGTTGGAGGAAAGTTCTGAGAGTGCCTTGGACCGCGAGAAGATCCAACCAGTCCATCCTCCAGGAAAGAAAGCCCGGCTGCTCATTGGAGGGAAGGATAGTAGAGGCAAAGATGAAGTATTTTGGCCACATCATGAGAAGAAAGGAAAGCTTGGAGAAGACAATGATGCTGGGGAAAATGGAAGGAAAAAAGAAGAGGGGCTGACCAAGGGCAAGATGGATGGATGGATGGCAGGAGTGGATCTTAGTGGAGGCAAAGTGTAAGCGGCCGGGCACATCCAGCCGCGGGCGCACCAATCCTGCTGGTGGCCGGCGTGCGGGCGGGAGGCCCCGGCTGCAAAATGTTCCCTGGCTTGTCCTTTTCAGCCTCTTGGGAGTGCTCTGTTTTAATAGCGCATACGCGAAACTTTCATGCATACGCTATTGGGATACGAGCGCTTCTGGTGGAGGGAGTTGCTAAACGCACTCCCAAGAGACCGAAAAGGACAAGCCAGGGAACATTTTGCAGCCGGAGGCATCCCCCATCCTTTTCATCCTCTTGGGAGTGTATTTCGCGACTCCCTCCACCAGAAGCATTCGGTCCCAATAGCACATGCGCGAAACTAGCTGTTTGCACGCATGCGTGCTCACCAGAGCGCGCCATCATCACCACACTGAAGACCCAGGGGGCGCCAAAAAAAGGTAGGCTTACTATAATTTATAGTTCGGTCCTGATGGATGGATGGTATCCTAGAAGTGACTGGCTTGACTCTGAAGGAGCTGGGGGAGGTGACGGCTGACAGTGAGCTCTGGCATGGGATGGTCCATGAGGTTACGAAGAGTCAGAAGCGACTGAACGAATGAACAACAGATCTTCAGAGGTGTCATTGCAGCCACCATCTCAGGCAATCAGAAGTGATGATGGTCATTGGTCATTCCTTGGGCTGTTTTTGGATGATTTCTTTGCTTTTTTCAAGGTAGAGCAAGGGTGCTCACACTTTTTCAGCATGGGAGCTACTGATTAAAAAACCAAGTCCCAAAGATCACCCACCCAGAAATGTAAAACGTATAACTATTTTCTTATTTATTTATTTATATTTATTATTCATTTTTATGTGCCGCTCCTTCCAGCAGGCTCAGGGCAGTTGACCTAAAATGAAGTTATAAAACATCAACATTTCAATTTAATGACAACAATATAAAACAGAGCATAAAAATACATCCAACCACACCATTTCTCCCACACTGCCATATTACCACACATATTATCAGCCAGAAAGTAAGAAGAGAGGCTTTTGAACTGCAAGGCCATTTAATACTCAGCAAGGTAAACAAAGGGGCATGCAAAAATACATACAACCACCCCATTTCTCCCACACTGCCATATTACCACACATATTATCAGCCAGAAAGTAAGAAGAGGCTTTTGAACTGCAAGGCCATTTAATACTCAGCAAGGTAAACAAAGGGGCATGCAAAAATACATACAACCACCCCATTTCTCCCACATTTCCATATTCCCCAACATATATTTCTCAAGGAACAAAGCAGGCAGAGAGGCTTTGTAGCTAAAAGGCCATTTTTAAACATTAAAAATAAACAAAGAGAAACACAGAAACATCAAGCACCCACCCCAAAGTAAAAAGACCGACCTTTGAGATGCGGTAAGGAAATGACCCCAAAGCGTCGTCCTCCTCCTCCGTCGTTGCTCCTATTTCCACGCCGCCAGCATGCGTGCCGCCTCCAAGAGCTCACGAGACGTCAGAGAGGCAGAATGGGCACTTCTGTGCATGCGCGCGGGGCCAGCCATGCATCGCGTCATCCAGGCCCGCCCCCTTTGGTCTCCTACGACTCTGAGTGGCTGGAGAAGGACGGAGGGAGGAGGAGGAATCCAAAAGAGGGGGCCCATTCTGCCTCTTGGACTCTGGAGCTTTTGGAGGCGGCGCGCGAGCAGGGAGTGGGGAGGAGCAACGACGGAGGACTTCTTTGCAGCGTGCAGGGGCGCGTGAAGAGGACCAACAGCAAAAAAAAACCCCTGGTCAGGGGCCTGAAGATCACCAGGATGAGGCCCGAAGATCACCCTGGTGATCCCGATCACCATTCTGAGCACCCCTGAGGTAGAGTGTCTTGTTGTCTGCAAAACGGCATGTAATACCCTGCACAGGGATTATACTTTAAATGTTTTATTTTTCCAGATGAAAAAGTACTTTTTGGCTTGAAGGGGTCCCCCCCCCAAGGATCCATTGAAGAGGTGCAATGAGAAGCCATAAATGAGAACAAGGAGGTAGCCAGTTAAAGAACCAGTGACACAACAATGAATGAGCATTAACTCATTGTTATTAAAATTCCAATATAGGAGTTGGAGCTTTAGAAGATGGAAAATCTTGTGGTCCCAAATCCCTCTTAAGATTGGGTTGCCTTTCTTCATTTCAGGAAAGTGAGTGGAAAGAGCCTTTTCATTAGGAAATGGCTTTGATGTTGCAGGAAACCGAAGTCAAACATAGCACGTAAAAATTTCTCATGGGAGGACACTACAATTTCTGACCTTGCCCATCAAGTGCCCAAGATCTTAATGTAATTATATGACTTTTAAAAACAACCAAAAGAAATGTAGAGGCAGAAATGATTTCAGAATCATGGGTTAAAAGCTATGGTGTGGATTTTTTCTTAAATGGCAGCTTCTTCCCTTCAAATTTAACAGGTCGAGATCTGCTAGATCAGGGCTGTCCAACTTCTACCGGCCCAGGGGCCTGAACTCCGGTCACTGATGACCTGGGGGGCCGTAGGGTCTGCCCTCGCCCCCGGCTCTGCCCTCTCCCCCGGCGCCCTCTCCCCTTATTTTAATTTAATATTAAATATATTTAATTCCATCCTCCCCTCTCCCCTTATTTTTATTTAATATTAAATATATTTAATTCCATCCTCCCCTCCCCCCTTATTTTTATTTAATATTAAATATATTTAATTCCATCCTCCCCTCTCCCTTATTTTAATTTAATATTAAATATATTTAATTCCATCCTCCCTCTCCCCTTATTTTAATTTAATATTAAATATATTTAATTCCATCCTCCCCTCTCCCTTATTTTTATTTAATACTAAATATATTTAATTCCATCCTCCCATCTCCCCTTATTTTTATTTAATATTAAATATATTTAATTCCATCCTCCCCTTATTTTAATTTAATATTAAATATATTTAATTCCATCCTCCCCTCTCCCCTTATTTTTATTTAATATTAAATATATTTAATTCCATCCTCCCCTCTCCCATTATTTTAATTTAATATTAAATATATTTAATTCCATCCTCCCCTCCCCCTTATTTTTATTTAATATTAAATATATTTAATTCCATCCTCCCCTCTCCCCTTATTTTTATTTAATATTAAATATATTTAATTCCATTCTCCCCTTATTTTTATTTAATATTAAATATATTTAATTCCATCCTCCCCTCTCCACTTATTTTTATTTAATACTAAATATATTTAATTCCATCCTTCCCTCCCCCCTTATTTTAATGTATCCCATCTCCCCTTATTTCATCTTTAAATATATTTAATTTTATATTTAATACATGAGGGGAGATGGGGGAGGGAATGAGGAGCCCCCTGAGGAGCCCCCTGCTTCGGCCTACCTTTTCCAAACATGCAGGATCCAGGAGTACCCGGACGATGAGAGAGGTGACAACCGACTGAGTCGAAGAAGGTCCTAATCACGTCTGTGGGCCTCAGCGATCCAGTAGTAGAGTAGCTGAAGAGTATCGTGAGAATACGCAATCCACACGGGATTTTGCTGTCAACGCCGGCGTGATCTCGCGTTGACAGCGAAATCCCGTGTGGATTGCGTATTCTCACAATACTTGCTCCGAACCCGGAAGTAGGTATTTTTTTAATTAATTTTATTTTTCAATTTTTATTTTTTATTAAAAAGCTTAGGGGGTCGTAGGGAAGGGGCTGGGGGGGGGGGCGTATACGGCCCCCGAGCCGCCAGTTGGACAGCCCTGTGCTAGATCAAGACTCAGTTTGACCGGTTTTTAAAAATCTTTTCATGGCTTGTTTCTCAATGTGTACCATGCAGAAATTTCTAAAAATTAGAAATTTATGGAAATTATTAATATGTGTTGTTATTTTTCATGGTAATGGTTTTACTTTGTTTTAAACCATCCTTCTTCAAACTAATGTCCTGCATGTTGAGCATAACAGAAACACAGAATCATACAAATTTAAAGTTGAACAATACCACAAGCACCATACAGTCCAGGTACCAGATTGGGGGAAAAAATGTTGTCTAGCTTGTATTTTCAGAGAAAAGCAGGATATAAATGAGGAAGTAAGTAGCCTGCTATATAACTATCTCCAACAGCATCAATGGGAGATTTCTCACCCAAAGTAAATACTGGGCTCAAAAGAAGGATTTTATTCTGGACTCCAGCCAGGAAGGAAAGGATCATACCATCCTGCACATTTGCCGCAAGTCTGATAATTATCATCTCTTTTCCTTTCCACCACCACCAATAATATTAAAATTTTGTTAATTATTATTATTATTATTTATTTCGATTTGATAAACCGCCCTTCCCGAGGCTCAGGGCTGTTTACAGCATATCAAACAGCATAAAACACACAGTTAAAAACACATAAAGGTTAAAAACACATAAAATTACATCTTAAAACAGTCACATAAAATCATAGCCAGACATAGCTGGTTCACGCAGAGTGGCAGTGGCACGGCAGGTGGCAAGTGTCAATTGCACGCCTCCAGACATCAAACGGCTGTCTAGACAGCCAGGTCTTGCAGGACCTGCGGAAAGCCATCAGGTCCCGCAAGGCTCGTGTCTCCGGCGGCAGCGAGTTCCATAAGACCGGCGTCACCACTGAAAATGCTCTCTGCCACATGGTAGAGAGCCTGCAGAGCTTCATACCCGGGACTTCAAGTAAGTTTAAGCCCCTCTGAACGCAGTGATCTTCTGGGCACATATGGGGTAAGCCGCTCCTTCAGGTACACTGGCCCCAAACCATATAAGGCCTTGCATATGGACACCTTCCCCCAATGCATATTGGGAGGAAGGGGCTTTGCCTCCCTCCCACGAGGAAGTGAGAAGGGGCGAGGATCCAGCTGGAGCCTCCTGCAGCTGGGGCGTGGCTTCATCCACCGGAAGCCAGCCCCAGTTGCTCACTTCTTGCCAGGACCTCGAGGGAGCAAGAAGCAGGAGGCTCCCTCTCCGACCGCTGGGAACAAGAACAAGAAGAAAGCTTGGCGGAAAAAGCTTCTTCTAAGGTCGGTTGCGGGACCTTGGGGGGCTGAGGGGAAGTGGATGCTGGCTCGCCTTCCCCCCCATCTTCTCTCCTTTGGGCCTGGTGGCTGGGCAAGGGAGGGGCTTTGGGTCTCCTACGGCGCCCCCTTCCTTATCCTTTTTCCTCGGGGGGTCCTGGGCCTTCCTCCAGCGCCCCCCCTTCCTTCTCCTTTGGGCCTGGTGGTGCCAAGCCGCCGGTAGGCCCGGGGTCGCCCTGGCGGCCACATGGGGCCGCCGGGTTTCTTCCTGGGGGGGGAGGGTCCTGGGCCTTCCTACGGCTCCCCCCCACCACGCCTGACTTTCGGGCCTACCGGCTGCCTGCTAAGCCGCCGGTAGGCCCGGGGTTGCCCTGGCAGCCACGTGGGGCCGCAGGGTTTCTTCCTCGGGGAGGGGTCCTGGGCCTTCCTCCGACTCCCCCCACGCTTTACTTCGGGCTACCGGCGGCCCGCTAAACTGCCGGTAGGCCCGGGTTGCCCTGGCGGCCACGTGGGGCCGCAGGGTTTCTTCCTCGGGGGGGAGGGTCCTGGGCCTTCCTCCGGCCCCCCCCTCGCTTTACTTTCGGGCCTACCGGCGGCTTAACGCAGTGATCTTCTGGGCGCATATGGGGTAAGCCGCTCCTTCAGGTACACTGGCCCCAAACCATATAAGGCCTTGCAAATTAAGTGTTCAGGCCTTGCATATTAAGTGTTCAGTGCCATACATGACCTGCTACAAATGCTTCATGAGATTTTCACTCTCTTTTCTTTCAGTGTTTACTTCTTTAATTCTTTCTTTTGTCCCCAACTTTAATTATTTAAAAAATCAACAGGCAAGAGGCCAAAACCAATGACAATTGCTAACAATTTCTTTCTAAACTGCAGCTTTCTTACTGCTGCATTGAAAATTGTGTGAGGTTTCCTGCTTGTTTCTGGCTTTCTTCCCCCAAAGATTCCAACTCTACGAACACTTTTTTTTTTCTTTTTGGTGCAAACATATCTTTGCACTATAGGTCGCAAAGACTGCTGTGGTAGACATTGCACGCTGGAGAGAGATGCTTGTCTTCTGGGTTTTTTTGGTTTTACAAGTATATACAGGTTTGTTTCACTTCAGTCATAGGTGATTCTGTCCCCACTCGTTTGTGGCTAATAATTTAGTTCCATTTTGTTCTGTTCTGTATTTTGTTTCATTTTTTCCAGACCTTATTATCCCACTCTCTCAGGGCCGGTTCGTCCATTAGGCGGACTACGCAGGTGCGTAGGGCGACGTCACCCGGGAGGGCATCGCCACCTGGGGTGTGTCGCGCTGGCTCCGCCCACCCCACCGCCAGCGCCGCTGCTGCCGCTTGCCGTTGCACCGGCAAGGCCTCCGCAGCCGGCCCGCGGCCGCGCCGCCGCCGCACCAGCTGGGCCTTTGTTAGGCAGTCCCGCCGCCCGGGCGCTCCGGCCGTGCTTCCGCATGCGCGACACGCAGCTCCGCTGCTCCGTGCATGCGTACTGGCTCCAGAGTGCACCTCCCACTTTGGAGTCAGTGCGCATGTGCACAGATTGGCACATGCGCACTGGGCTCCCCTCGGGAGCAACTGGGGGGCGCAACAATTTTTTCGCGTGCCCCCTGGGAACAGATAGGTCCGCCCCTGCACTCTCTTAAACATCTGAATCCTTTAGACACAATGGTTTTTCTGATTCTAATGTCATGGAAGAAAACATTTGGAAATTTATGAACTTAAGCATGTTGTTTTCTCTATAGCTGCTGTGGAGGGGCTCAGGACTTTGCCATCAAAGCCAAATTTGAGGTATTAGACCAGGGGTTGGGAACCTTTTTGACTCAGAAAGCCATGAAAGCAAAATATTTGGAAATGTATTTCAGTGAGAGCCATTATATATATATATATATATATATATATATATATATACTCGCTTGGGGACCCGGCCCTGCCCGGGTCATTTGAGAAGTGCAGCAGGATGTAGAGTGGGTCATGGGGGCTCTGTGTGCCAAGTTTAGTCTTGATCCATCATTATTGGGAGTTGCAGTGGTATCATGAAGTTACTGAAGGTAGTGCAAGTCCCATCATCTCTGTGTGTCCCGTCCCCCCCAAAGTGTAGTAGGATGTAGATTGGGTCATGGGGGCTCTGTGTGCTAAGTTTGGTCTGTATTGGTGAATGGATGAGGATGCATTGTTTTTCGGAAGTGAGTGAAGGTACTTCAAGTCCCATCATCCGTGGTCCGTCTCACAGTAAACTGCACCAGGCTGTAGAGTGGGTCATGAGGGCTCTGTGTGCCAGATTTGGTGTTGATCAGTCATTGGATTAGGTTTGTAGCAGGATTGGGAAGTGAGGGAAGGTACTGCAAGTCCCATCATCCATGTTCTGTCCCCCTCCAAACTTCAGTAGGATGTAGAGTGGGTCACTGGGGCTCTGTGTGCCAAGTGTGGACTTTCTCGGTGTTTGTTGGGGGCCACAGTGGTCTGTGGGAACAGAGGGTGTAAAAGTACTACAAATCCCATCATCCATTGTCAGTCCTCCCCAAACCTCACCAGGACGTGAAGACAGTCATGGGGGTTATGTATGGCAAGTTTGGTCTCGATCAGTGATTGGATGAGGGTTGCAGCGGACTTGGGAAGTGAGTAGAGGCACTTCAAGTCCCATCATCCATGGCCCACCCTCCTCCGAACTGCACCAGGACGTAGAGTGGGTCATGGGGGCTGTGTGTGCTGAGTGTGGTCTGTATTGGTCCTTTTGGTGGCCTCAGTGGTCTGTGGGAACCAAAGTCTTGGAAAGTACTACAAATCCCATAATACGTGGGTCATGTCATAGGGGGGTTATGTGTACCAAGTTTGGTGCAGGTCCATCACCCGCGCTGGTCACTGTGGCCTGTGAAAGTGGCTGCCACATATTTATTTATTTATTATTCAGTTTTATATTCCGCTCCTCCAAGCAGGCTCGGGGCGGATCACAAAATATAGGTACACAATAAAACAACGATACAGCAATAGCCACATCATAAAACATATCATAAAACATACAATAAAAACTCAGTGCACAACCATAGTAGAACGGTCTACGATTCCTACTGAGCGAGACGGGCCCAGCGGCTTAAGATTACCCAAACGCCAGTCTGAAGAGGGCCGTCTTACATTCCCTTCGGAAAGGGAGGAGTTCAGGGACCACTCGAATGTGGTCCGGGCGAGTTCAGAGTGCTGGAGCCGCCGCAGAGACAGCTCGCTGTCTTGTACTGGACAGGTGACAGGAGCGGGACGAGGGAATACCCAACAAATTTTGCTCTTCCGGCGCAGTGATCTCGGGGGACGTACGGGGTAAGGCGGTCCCTCAGGTACACAGGCCCTAGACCGTGCAAGGCCTTAAAGGTTAAAACCAACACCTTGAAGGCAATCCGGTACTCGATAAGGAGCCAGTGCAGTTGCCGGAGGATGGGAGTAATATGCTCCCTCACTGGTGCTCCCACCAGCAAGCGAGCCGCGGCATTCTGCACCAGCTTGAGTTTCCGGATTGTCGACAAAGGAAGGCCAACGTAGAGGGCGTTACAGTAGTCAATCTCGAGATGACAGTCGCTTGGATCACCGTGGCCAGGTCGGCCCTGGACAGGTAGGGGGCCAGTCGCCTAGCCTGTCGTAGGTGGAAGAACGACGTCCCGCTGACCATGGAGACCTGGGACCTGACCATGGAGACATATCCGCCCTGGCCTGTGAAAGTGGCTGCCACATATCCGCCCTGGCCTGTGAAAGTGGCTGCCACATATCCGCCCTGGCCTGTGAAAGTGGCTGCCACATATCCGCCCTGGCCTGTGAAAGTGGCTGCCACATATCCGCCCTGGCCTGTGAAAGTGGCTGCCACATATCCGCCCTGGCCTGTGAAAGTATACCAGTGTAAAACAGAAAGGAGTAAAAAAATGGAAAAGGCCTGCATGGAATTAGCAGTAAGGTCCAATGAGGCTGGGTGAGGGGCTTTGGGCCAGAATTATTTATATAAGCATTAAAAGGCATTAGAGAAAGGTATTTATTGTTTTCTCTTGTGTCTTTTGAGTGAAGTAGGGCCTTACCTTGTAGAGTGACAGTGCCTGTTCTAAAGATCCTGTCAGAAGCTGCCTTTCTCTCACACTGTGTTGAAGAGGGAAGATGGATGCCTCTTTTGGGCCTATCTGGGAGAAGGGGATTTGTAGGGGCTACAATGTTTTCTGGGAAGTGAATTGGGATGCAAATCCCATCATTCGTCGGCCATCCTGCCCTAAACTCTATTTTGGGGCCTGTCATGTTATGGCCTGCTATTGGTAACTTTAAAAGGGTGCATGGCAGGCAGCCGTTTTCTAAAAGCTGAGGGGGAGGAGAATACAGGAATCCATTTTGTTTTCACAGAGCCAAGTGGGGAGGAATGTTGATGGTGCATTTTTCCCTCAGTGGGAAGAAATCCTGTTGTTTGAATGTAGAGGCCTGGATTCTGGGTTGCTGGCTAATCAGTGGCTATCAATGCCCTCTGTCTGGTGCCTTAGAATTTTGGAGTGGCGAGGCTGTCCAATCAAAGGACTTTATGCAAATAGCTGCCACATATCCGCCCTTCCGCCCTCCGCATACACACATACACACATACAAACATTCCGTTTTATAAAGGTATACAGATACAGATATATATATATATATATATATATATATATATATATATATATAGACTGAATTCAACTAAATGCAAGCATATACGTACATACTATGAGAAAAGGATTCCGACGGCAGAATGATGGGACACTTCAGACCTGGCTCTGCAAAAGGCATGCTCAGGACTCTGGGAAGGAAGAGAAGGTGGAAGGAAGGAAGGGGGAAAGAAAGAAAGGCAGAGGAAATAAAGGAGGGAGGGGGAGAGGAAGAAAGAAAAGAAGAACAAATTATGGAAAAGGAAGAAAAGAAAAGCAGGAGAGAGACAAGGGGGGAAAGAAAGAAGGAAATGGGAAGGGAGGAAAAGAAAGGGTGGAGAAAAGAAAGGAAAGAGAGTGAGGAAAAAGTAAAATAATGAAGGGAAAAGAAAGAAGGGGAGAGAGGGAAGTGAAAAGAAAGGAAGGAGAAGGAAAGGAAGACTCGGGGGGGGAAGAATAGAAGAGGAAAGAAGGAAGGGAGGGAGGAGAATGGAGGAAAGAAGGAAGGGAGAGGGAGGGAAAAGGAAGGAGGGAAGGAAAGGGTGAAGGGGAGAAAGGAAGGAAGGAAGAGGAAGGAAGGAAGAGGGAGAATGGAGGAAAGAAGGAAGGGGAGAGAGGGAGGGAAAAGGAAGGAGAGAAGGAAAGAATGGAAGAGGGAGGAAAGAAGGTAGGGAGAGAGGGAGGAAAAAGAATGAAAGAAAAAGGGAGGGAAAAAAGGAAGGAAGGAAGGAAGGGGGAGGAGGTTGCGGGGCCAAGGCGGACATTGGTGTCGACGCCGTCGAGGCAGTCCCTCCGGAAGGCGTTGAAGAGGCAGTGGCTCTTGAGCTGCCCGACGATGAGGGCGATGATCTGGGCGTCCCCCGGGGGCAGCGAGGCCGGATCTGCAGTGCCAGGCCCACCTCCGACGCCTCCCCCGAGGCCCGTGGCAGAGGACAAAGAGGAAGATGAGGATGAGGCGCTGCCGCTGGGCTCCGCCATCCCCGGCAAAGAGGGCGCAGGACCCCGAGAGCAGCGGGGGAAGAGGAAGAGGTGGCAATGGCGGCGCGGAAGCAGCAGTCGCGGCACATTTGTGTCCCTCCTCTCCCCGCTGCATGCTGGGAAACTGAGGCCCGGGCTGCTCTGGAGAGCCAGATGCAATCATGAAAAGAGCCACATCTGGTTCCCGAGCCATAGGTTCCCTACCCCTGACTTAGAAGTAGCTATTTACAAAAAGTTATGAATAATGGCAACTAGCTGCAGATAATACCTTTCCAGATGTTGGAATTCCCATCCTTAGGAGGATTTGTTGAGTTTTTCCTTGCTATCTTTTCATCAGCAAGTTAAAACTGATGTATTCCAACAGGATATTAGAAATGAACACTTAATAATGGTGTAGCAACTCAGCCCCCATCTGACCCGGGGGGGGGGAGGAGGCCAATCTGCCCCCACCTCATCCGGGAGGGCAGGTTGCGGCCCCAGGGGTTCCGTTTGCTTTAGACCCCGATGAAGGTGATGGAGGGGATGAAGGGCCCGCATCACCAACAGACAGCTTGCAATGAGATGACACCTGGCCAGAGGCCTATTCTGAGGACGAGGCTTCTCCTGATTCCGGATCAGATACGGAATATGAAAGACGGGGAGGTTTCGGGTCACAGGAACGGGTGTTTACGCCAGATGTTGAGGAGGACATGGAAGCCGAGGCCGAACCAGTTTCCCAGGAAGATAACGGCGCAGATGCAGGGGCGGTCCTACAAGGTAGGCCAAGTAGGCGGCCGCCTAGGGCGCCATCTGGGAAGGGGGCGCCATCCTGGCCGCATGGGGCGCCATCCTGGCCCTGCTGATGTTCCTCAGACAGTGCCGCAGCTGCCTGCTTTTGGGCCCCGGCCTTGTGTGCTCCAACGCTGCTTCTGGGCATGCGCGGAGGTTTTCGCGCAGGCGCAGTTGCTCCAGAGCTGAAGTTGAGCGCAGGAGCAACTGCACATCCGCGAAAACCTCCTCGCATGCCCAGTAGCTCCCTTGCGCAGAAGCCTGTAAGCAAAGCACTCCCTATCGGGCAGGCAGGGAGTGCTTCCCCTCTCCTTTTGTCTCCGCCACACGCGCATTTGCAGGGCAGGAGAAAAGAATCAGTGAAGGAAGTGTAAGTGAAGGAATGAATGAAGGGCATTCCTCCTCCTCCTCCTCTGCGATCTCTTCTCTCCCTCCTTCCTTTCTTCGGCACTATTTCTCTCTAGACCTGAGGGGCCTGAGGCTATGAGGAGTTGTGGGAGTTGGAGTCCAAAACACCTAGAGGGAGGGAGGGCCCAAGTTTGCCCAGGCCTGTATTCGACCTCATTTGAACATTTTGGCTGTTTTTCTATTTACATTTACATTGGGATCCTAATTTTGGACTTATGGGAGACTCCTATGAATTATGAGACGGGTGATGGGTAATATATTCTGATTTTGATGCATTTACATTGCATTTCTTGTTGATTAGTATACAGTTCTGCTTAATATTGTCATACAATATAATAAAAATACAATATAACAATAGAATGATATATTTTATATTACATGTAATATTACAAACAATATTGCAGTATAGTGGTATTGTACAAAATAGTAATATATAATATTTTATTTTACTTTATTTTGGATTATTTGAGTTTTATAGGAGTAATGAAAATATTTAGTAGATGATAATTTTATTGAAATAAATAATTTTATTTATTATTTTATAATAATAATAATATAATAGAATGTTATATTGTATTATAATGTCAATATAGTAAAATATAATTATATTGTAATTTAGTATAATATAATTATGATATAATATAGTATGAGTATGGTATAATATATTGTATAAACATTGATACAATATAATACTACTAATGGTATTGTGATATTATAATTGTATATTTGTTTTACATGGGGGGCGGCAAAATAATGTTTTTGGTGGGGGCACCAAAATAATGTTCGCCTACCATTTAAAATTACCTTAGACCGCCCCTGCGCAGATGGCGCCATGCCTGAGTGGAGATTCGACCAAAGGGGGAGTATTGAGGCTACACGGAGAGATTGGAAACGAGGCCTGGAAAGGCGCTGGTCCCACAAAGAAGGGAATTAAGTAGGCACTTTGTGGGAACATTCCTCAGTTTGCTGGCCACGTCAGAGCTGGAGAGACGTAGCACCTTGCTGTCCTCCTGGAAGCTATAGACTGGCTTGCCTTGCCAAGTACTGCCTTGAAACCTTGTTGATTCCATGAACTTTGGATTTACCTTGCTAACCACGGACTCAGTTGCCTTACTGGATTCGCTTTATTTTATGGACTTTGCTTTTGATCCCTGCTTTTTGAATACCTTTGAACTTTGATTGCTTTTTACCTTGGACTAATTGATCATTACTTTTTCGACATTTTATCTTCTTCACCTGCTTCCATTTTTGAGCTTAATAAATAGTTAATTGACATTGTCTGTGTGTGCGTGATTATGGGGTGGAGATAGGGCCTGCGTTGTGACAAATGGGTTGTTTTATTTCTATCTTTTGTCTTTTAAATGGACATGTCTTAAATAATTTTAGTTCTATGGATGATTTGGCTGCATTTTAACAATAATGATGTGTACCATTTTACCTATATCTTTGCATAAGCTTTTATCAGTATTTGTGTTAATTTCTATAAACGGCTTTGGGTCCCAATTTTGGGGAAAGGGTAGAGTACAAATGAACAAAAAATGAAAAAGGCTGGGGGTTGGAGGTTTTCGCTTTCCGTTACTGAAGGCATAGCTAATAGGCCTGTTTTCGAACGTTGGATACATCCAAAATTCGGATGTAATTCGGATGTTTTTGACTTTTGAAGCGATTCCGAAGAGAGTTAAGGAAACAGGAAGTGGATTCGCCATTTCGAAGTCTCCGTCGCCATATTCGGAAATGGCTCGTATGCAGGGGCGGCCCGACCTAATTTGGGGGTACGCGAAGAAATTTTGTCGCCCCCGCCGCCCGCCGCCGTCACTCACCGCCGCCACGCCCACACGCTGCAGCCGCTGCGCCGCGCGCTCCAGCAGCGCCACCGCCCGGCTGAGCGCCGCCCGCCGCCCGCCCGCAGCGCGCCGCCCCGCCCGCCGCAGCGCGCGCCGCCAAGGCGCGCCGCCCGCCGCCACCCCGCCCCATCGGGCCGCGGCACACCTCCGCGGCGCACCTTTCCAGCAGCGGCACATGCGCAGACGCATGCGCACTCGCTCCCAAAGCGCCGGCCGCTTTGGAGCCAGCGCATGCGTTGCCCTGCCCGTCTGCGCGTGCGCAGAAAGCACCTACAGGTGCTATAGCGCCTGTAGAAGCTTCTGCGCACGCGTTACTCTCCCACGCGCGCCTGCCGCTCGCGCATGCGTGCAGTGCAGCTTTTGCGCACGCGCGGACGGCGGCGCAGGGCAGTGTGGCGGTGGTGGGGGTGCGGAGTCGGCGCGGCGGCACCCCTCCCAGCCGGTGGTGCCCCTCCCAGGCGATGGCGCTCTACGGGGCCCGCGTAGGTCGCGGAATCCCTGGGGCCGCCCCTGCTCGTATGTCATTTCCGCCCTTCTCTATTTTTGTCCCATTGCATTTAAAATGTTTTAAATGTTTATTAATGTGTTAAATGTGTTCAATATTTCGTACCAGTGTGACTAGTTTGGTCTGTAATAGTGGTCAAAAACGGAGGAAAAGGTAATCCCCCAAGTTTTGACTGTCCTTTCTGCAGGTTTCTGAGCGTTGCGCAATCGCGGACGCCATTAACGAAGCCATTCAAAATTTCGGAAGTACATCCGAATCAATTTCGAAAAAACTGCTGAAAACTTTGGAAGTCTATCAGATACGAGGCGCCTGCGCCCCCTAGATCCGAAGCAAGTTTTGAAGCCGTTTTTTACGTGATGAAACACGCTTAATAGCTAAGTACCACAATGATAATAACTTAAGGAAAGATCGTGTCATTTTTTTCCTGTAACCTATTAAGTTACTTTTGGAGTTATTTGGACATGACCTCACAAAATGGCATGAGAGGGATTTCACATTGTTCAAGTGCTCCAGGGTGGTGCATCATACTATGATCTAAGTACTGAGACAAGAAGGGATGAGAGGAAAATGTGTCTTGTACTATGTTGGTTAAACGTAACATTCAATGCCCTCCTAATTACTGAACTTTCAAGAAACAAGAAAGTAAAGCATTGGGGGGTCTTTCCAGGCCTTGTGCATATTTTTTTTTCTGAAAGTCAATTTCCAAAAACTTGCTTTTAAAAAATGTGTTTTATGTTTGCAAATGATTTTTATTAGTATTTTGTGCATTGACAGTAGACGAAACATCCGTCGGAACATAAGAGAAGTGAAATAGAGTAGGGGTAGGGTGGTGCAGTTGGGGTTGGGGTGCAGGCATGTAGCCGGGGGGGGGACTAATGGGGCTTCAGCCCCCCCCCCAAATTCTCAGGGTGGTCCGCGAGAAGGCCTTACTGGTACATTCTTTAAACTGTTATGTTTATTCATATCATGATCTGATCACCATGATCATTACATCCCACATTAATGGGGTTATTGGGATAACAGTACAAAAGGTTAGCTAGGGTATACCCTCTTCCACCCAGTCTCAGCCCCCCCCCAAACCAAACTCAGTCCCCCGAATCAAAATCCTGGCTACGGCCCTGGGGTAGGGTAAGAGGAAAAAAGGGGGGGTATATTTATTTATTTATTTATTTTATTATTCGGGCTTCTATGCCGCCGACTCCCTGAGGCTCGCGGCGGCTTACAGGAGCCGAAGGGCACAGTAAAATACAGGCAATAAGCAGTTAAAAACAATTAAAAACAACAGCAGTACAGTAATTAATAACACAGTTAAAACAATGAACAGCACATCATCCTCAGAAGAACGAATAGATGGCGGGGCATGGGCAGGACTTACTCACCAAAGGCCTGCTTAAACAGGTATGTTTTACAGGCCCGTCTAAATGGGAGCAAGTCCTTCATAGCCCGAGTTCCGGCCAGGAGGGCGTTCCACAGCGTAGGTGCTATGACAGAGAACGCCCCTCCGGCGGGTAGCAGTCAGCCTTACGAGTGTAGCTGAAGGTATCTCCAGGAGATTGGAGTCCTCAGACCGAAGTGATCTCGGAGGGCAATATGGGGTGAGACGGTCCCTCAAATACGCTGGCCCCAGGCCGTGTAAGGCCTTAAAGGTGAGGACCAACACTTTGAAGGTGATCCGGTGCTCAATTGGCAGCCAGTGCAGATCCTGCAAAACAGGTGTTATGTGGGCGCCAGCTGGCGTGCCAGACGGGAGCCGGGCAGCAGTGTTCTGCACTAGCCTGAGCTTCCGGGTCACCGACAGAGGAAGGCCAACGTAGAGCGCGTTGCAGTAATCCAGCCTTGAGATGACTGTGGCTTAGATCACCGTGGCCAGATCGTTCCGGGAGAGATAGGGGGCCAGCCTCCTTGCCTGTCGCAGATGAAAAAAAGCGATCTTGCTGACCGCAGAGACCTGGGCCTCCATGGTCAGCTGGGAGTCCAAATGGACCCCCAGGCTCTTTACGGAAGGCGATGGGCATAACACCGCACCGTCCAGGCTCGGAAGCTGGACATTAACATCACCCGGGCGACCCAGCCACAAGATCTCCGTCTTCGCCGGATTCACCCTCAACCTACTGGCTCGCAGCCATCCAGTAACGGCTTCGAGGCAGTGTTGGAAATTATAGCTATAGAGATAGCTATATATAAAAGAAAGGACTCCCCAATAGTTTCTCAAGGTAATCTTAGACTTGGTTAACTTTAGATTTATGTAATATATTGAACCCATCTACATTTAGATTTCATTTAGGTTTATTAAAAATTGTATTCCCTTATTCTTCATATAGTCTCTGAAGCTGGACCAGTCCGTTTTTTTCTTTCTTCTCATAAAACCTCTGTGACAATATGTCCATTTGGATGATGTCCATAATCTTCCAGGTCCAGTCTTGCACAATCGGGGTCGCATTCTGTTTCCATCTTCTTGCCAGTGTTAGACGGGGGCAGGCACTTAATAAAAATAGCATTCTATCATGATTCTTGCTTAACTAGGGGACTGAAAACCCCAGCACAGTGTTTCCCAACCTTTTTTGAGCCGCGGCACACTTTTTACATTTGCAAAATCCTGGAGCACACCACCAACCAAAATGACACAAAATGACACTCTGACACAGTAATACATAGAGTTAATATGTTTTTAAAATGTATTTATACACTCAGTGTGAAACCTGGGCCTGTTTCGATGAACTCAACATAGATATCCTGGCAGGAATGGCAGAAAGACAGAAACTTCCCACACAGAACTCCCATAACCAAGAGAAAATGCTATAAGAGTTTGGTGGGCATTGACCTTGAGTTTTGGAGTTGTAGTTCACCTATATCCAGAGAGCACTGTGGACTCAAACAATGTTGGATCAGGACCAAACTTGGCATGAATACTCAATATGCCCAAATGTGAACACAGATGGAGTTTGGGGAAAATAGACCTTGACATTTGGGAGTTACAGTTTCTGGAGAGGGGGCCTTGAAAGACCAGCAGTCTCCCTCTCACTTAGTTTGCCCCCTCCCTCCCTGCCAGTCTTGAATAGGGGTCGTGGGGAGCAGGAGCCTCACTCACCAACTGCGAAGCTCTTCGGGGGTCAGTGGGGCAGCCCAGGTGGGCATCTTGGGGCTGGCAAAGCAGGCAGGAAGGAAGGCGGCGGCAGCAGCAGCAGCGGGCAGGGAGCCGGAGGGAGGCCGAGAGCGGTTTCATGTGCACCGGGGAGGAGGGAGGGGCGGAACCGGTGCTGGACTGAACCATCCAGCATTAGGCCCGGGAGGAGGTCTCTACTTGGGGAAAGGGAGGCGGGCCATCCCAATGCATGGAGAGGGAGAGACCAAGTAGACAACGGGTGGGGAGGGGGGTGTTAGTAATTTTGTGCCTTTATCGAGGTAGGTTTCGTAGGGTTTTTATACTTCAACAAACTAGACTCTCCCCCCTCCCCTCCTGGAGGTGCCAATTTCCCACGGCACACCTGATGATCGCTCACGGCACACTAGTGTGCCCCGGCACACTGGTTGGGAAACACTGCCCTAGCAGATTGATCTGTGGGTCTATTTTATATTTTGCTTTAATAATTTTTTGTGTCTCTCCATGCACTGCCTTCCAGAACATTTTTTCCTTTTTGCAATCCCACCATTGATGTAAGAGTGTTCCAAGCTCCTTGTTGCACTTCCAGCACTTGTTGGAAGTACTCTTTTTAAACTTAGCCAGTTTGGCTGGGCATAGATGCCATCTATATTGTACTTTTAGCCAATTTTCCCGGATATCTGTTGCTGCTGTATATTTTAATTTTCCCCCCATACTTCTTCCCATTGCTGTAAGTGTATTGTGTGCTTTAGGTCTCGTGCACATTTAATGTGGCACTCCTTAATCTGCTTCTCTTCTGTTGACCACTCTAACAGTTGTCTATATATTAAGCTTATATTTTTTTATCCTTGCTTTCATAATTCGGATCCAGTAGTCCTTCCCTTCAGAAAACCCAAGCACCCGGTCTTTTTTATATATCTGGCATCAGGGGTGGTCCTATAGGTAGGCCAAGGAAGCGGCCGCATGGGCCGCATGGGCCGCCCGCCGAAAAGGGGTGGGCCGCGCAGGAAGCTGGGCATGCGCGCCAGGGTGGGAGGCGGGCCGGGGGATTGGCGAGCCGCCCTCCGCCGTGACCCTAGCTCTTGCAGCGGCCGCGCCTGAAGGAAGGTAAGCCCGGGAGCTTACCTTCCTTCAGGCGCCGCTGCAAGAGCTAGGGAGACGGCGGAGGGCGGCTCGCCGATCCCCTGGCCCGACCGCCCCCGCGAGCGGCCACGGCCCCACTGCGGCCACGTCCCCACGAGCGCCCACGCCCTCTGCTCCGGCCCCCAAGGTGAGCAGTCACCTGAATTCTGGCCCTTGGCCCAAAGAAGTTGGACTGCCCTGTCTTAGACTGTTCTATTGAGAGAAGACACTCTTAGAGAGAGGAAGCATTGAACGGTATGTGAGGACCAATCTAAGTGAGAGACGGACATTAGAATAGCATGTCCACTATTAGAGATTAAATCAGAGCCAATCAGACAACATGTTTGACTCATGTGCTTGCCTGACATTGAATTAAGGAACACAGAGTTCTCTTTGGATCACAATGCGGCTTTCTACAAGGACATAAACAAATTGGACACATCTTTGCTACATGCTGGTTATATATTTTATAGACATCAGAATCTTTATGTGGATCTCGTCCCTAGAAGCTCAACACAAAAAAAGAATTACCAATGGTTAAATGGTACACTTACAAAATATTGTTAGAAAGAAAGGATAAAAACTGGCATTTAAAACCTTTAGAAAACCTAAGAAACTCAGGATTGGAAATATCATGGTTTCAATACGTACAGATAAAAGATTATTTTAAAATGGATTGTAAAAATGGCTTCAATACGGAAGAAACAGGTTGGGAGAAGGTTCTAAAACAGGACAGGAAACATATAAGGATTTTGTACAATAAACTACTTGAGTGGGATAGGGAGACAGAGGCAATAAAGCAGGTAATGATCGAATGGGCTCAAGACTTTGGGCACACGATTTTACTACAAGAATGGGAATCAGTTTGGAAAAACAGTATTAAATTTTTGGGTTCAACCAATGCCGCAGAAAATTGGTATAAGATGTTTTACCGGTGGCATTTGACTCCACAGAAACTGGCCAAATATTACAAAAATACCAACGATAAGTGTTGGAAGACCCCCCGGGTACTGGTTGTGGGGGGTCGGGAGCAGGTGAGGGTTTTGCCCTCCTTTCTGCTAGGGATCCCTGTGTACAACTAGTGGGCCACTGTGTGACACAGAATGCTGGACTAGATGGGCTGAGGCCCGATTCAGCATGGCTCTTCTTATGTTCTTATGTTCTTAAGTGCAAAAAGCAAGTTGGAACATTTCTACATTGCTGGTGGACCTGTGGCAAAAGTTAAAAAAATTGGAAGTCTAGACACGTCCACGTACAGAAAATGTTGGAGGTCAACATGGAGTTAAAACCAGAATATTACTTACTTAATTTAATGGAAACGGGGCTGACCAAAAATAAAGAGAAATTAATGTACTTTATAACAGCTGCAGCTAGAGTAGTGTTGGCTAAAAAATGGAAAGACGAAAAGACTCCTTCACCAGAGGAGTGGTTAATCAAATTGGGTGAATTAATGGACTTGGATATACTGAACAGCAGAGTTAATGACCAAAACTCAGAGATGAGAACGGACTGGCAACCAGTCAAACTATACTTAAACTCATTATACTCCCAACAGTAAGGCTGCACGGCAGAAATCAAAAGGCAGTCAGATGGACTTTACATCAAGAAGGACCAAGTGAAGAAGATCCACTCGGATATCTGAACTGGGAGCAACTCATTCCTACTATCTCTTTTTCTCTTCCTAACTATACCCTATCCCTAACCCGCCCCGTTTCCCTTCCCTTTTCCATACCTTTATTCTCACTCCAATTTCACATTTGACCACGCACAACTTTATTTTATACTGTAAAAAAAAATTCTCAATAAAAATATTGAATAAAAAAAAAGAATCTTTATGTTTGCATCTTCCCATTTTATCTTATCAAAGTAGCCAAACCAGATGAACCCACTGTAGCTACTGTTGTGCGCCTTCAAGTCACTTCTGACTTATGGCAAACTTAAAGGAACTCTAGCATGGAATTTTTAATAGAATTCGTTTAAGGGGAGGTGCCTTTGTTTAAAAGGGGATATGCCCATGCCTGCACTAAAAAATCTATATTCACATGATGATATGCAAAATGACCTCCCAAAAAAGAATATATATATAAAAAATATATAGAGGGATCATACCACTGTGTTGTTTGGTGTGAACAAGTTCCTGGCAACATTAACAATGAGCCAGACTAGAGGGAGAGGACTTCTAGATGAGCCATACTAAACAGAGACAACATCTGATTTCTCTATAACAGTGTTTCCCAACCTTTTTTGAGCCGCGGCACACTTTTTACATTTCCAAAATCCTGGGGCACACCACCAACCAAAATGACACAAAATGACACTCTAACACAGTAATACATATAGTTAATACGTTTTTAAAATGTATTTATACACTCAGTGTGAAACCTTGGCCTGTTTCGATGAACGCAACATAGATATCCTGGCAGGAATGGCAGAAAGACACAAACTTCCCATACAGAACTCCCATAACTAAAAGAAAATACTATAAGAGTTTGGTGGGCATTGACCTTGAGTTTTGGAGTTGTAGTTCACCTATATCCAGAGAGCACTGTGGACTCAAACAATGTTGGATCAGGAGCAAACTTGGCATGAATACTCAATATGCCCAAATATGAATGCAGGTGGAGTTCAGGGGAAATAGACCTTGACATTTGGGAGTTGTAGTTGCTGGGATTTAAAGTTCCCCTACAATCAAAGAGCATTCTGAACCCCACCAATGATAGAACTGGGCCAAACTTCCCACACAGAACCCCCAGGAGGCAAGAGGAGGTCTCTACTTGGGGAAAGTGAAGCAAACCTTCCCAATGCAATCCAGGGGGGGAGGGAGATTCCAGTGTGTTGAAGTATAGAAACCCTAAGAAACCTACCTCGATAAAGGCACAAAATTGCAAACACCCCCTCCCTCCCCACATTACTAAGAGGAATACATAAGGGGCATCCATACAATCAAATATAATCTTTTACTAATCAAATATAATCTTTTACTAAGAGGAAATGCAGGGTGGGAATACATGAGGGGCATCCATACAATCAAATATAATCTTTTACTAAGAGGGAATGCAGGGTGGGAATACATAAGGGGCATCCATACAATCAAATATAATCTTTTACTAAGGGGAAATGCAGGGAGGGAATACATAAGGGGCATCCATACAATCAAATATAATCTTTACTAAGGGGAAATGCAGGGAGGGAATACATAAGGGGCATCCATACACAATTACATAATAATAACATAAAGGTTAGCCTACCTTCCCAAACGCGCAGGATCCAGGAGTAGCCGACCACGAGCAGAGGCGACGAGAGACCGAGGCAGCAGCCGAGAAGGTCCAAATCATGTCTGCGTGGGCCGCAGGGATTAAGTAGCCGAGATTTTTGCAACTGAGTATCGCGAGACTCACGGAAGCTACACGGATTTCGCTCTCAACGCAGGCATGATCTCGCGTTGAGAGCGAAATCCCGTGTGGCTTCGTAGTCTCGCGATACTCCTCCGGAACCCGGAAGTGGGTAATTTTAAAAATATTATTATTTAATTTATTTTTATTATTAAAAGCTTGGGGGCGCAGGGAAGGGGCTGGGGGCCGTATATGGCCCCCGGACCGCCAGTTGGACAGCCCTGTTCTAAAAGTTATGAATTTTCCCCCCTGAAAATTCGGAATTCAATTCCGAATCAAACTACCAGCGCACTCTACATCCAAAAGGAGTTTTGAACCATTTTTTAATCAACCAAGCCTATGTGACAGTATCTGATGGGCATGCCACAAGTCACTTCTTGCATGCCCTTAAATCAAGAAATAGCTTTCTAAAAACTACAGAGATACTTGCAGGAATACCTCAGCAAACAAGAGTCCAAAAGTGGCAGGCTAAAACCAAGAACCTCAATCAGTGTCTGGGGCCAGATGAGAGACTCCCTCCTGGGCGACACAGAAGGCTGGGCAACTTGGAAGGCACTGAACAGACTGCGCTCTGGCACCACAACATGCAGAGCCAAACTTAAGAAATGGGGCTACAAAGTTGAGTCCATGACATGTGAGCGTGGAGAAGAGCAAACCACAGCCCACCTATTACAATGCTGTCTGAGCCCTGCCATGTGCACAATGGAGGACCTCTTTACAGCGACACCAGAGGCACCAGGTTCTGGTCAACAGACATTTAGTATAATGCCAAGTCTTTAACTTTGTTTGTGTTTTTAATACATTACGACTGCACCCTCAAATTGCTTTTGACATACCGTATTTTTCGCACCATAAGGCGCACCTGCTGATAAGACGCACCTTGATTTTTGAGGAACAAAATTGGAAAAAAATTGGGGGCTGGCTACACTAATATGGAGGGGGGGAGCAGCAGCAGCAGAAGGGCCCGAAGCCAGAGGCGCATCTTCATGACGTCACGAAGATGCGCCTCTGCCGAGGGAGGAAGGGGAGGCGGCCGCGCTGTAAGGAGGCCCGAAAGAGAGGCCGCAGGGAGGAGGGAAGGAGGAAGAGTTCCCTCCCTCCCTCCGGCCTCTTTCCGGGCGTTCTTACAGCGCGGTCGCTCCCTTTCTTCTCGGTAGAGGCACATCTTCGTGACATCACGAAGATGCGCCTCTGGCTTCGGGCCCTTTCCGCTGCTGCTGCGGCTGCTGCTACGGCTGCCGCTGCGCCGCCATGGGGCCGCCCCGTGGCCCCCCTCCTCCTCGGGTCCGTGAGCGGCGAGCCCGCACCACGAGTCCCTCTTCCGCCCCGTTCCTCCTCGCCGCCAGCTGGCTGCAGCGACACGGGCGGCGAGAGTATGGGCATGCGCAGGAGCCGCCGGAGCCGCCGGAGGGGGCACGAATATAGCGTAAGTACACGCCGCCGCCCCTCTGCTCCAGCGCCTCCCTCCATGTTAGTGTAGTCGCTCCATAAGACGCAGCTGATTTTTCTTCCTACTTTGGGAGGAAAAAAACTGCGTCTTATGGAGCGAAAAATACGGTAACTAAAATATCTGAAGGGGAATTTAAAAAATCTTATTTCAAGTGGTGTACGAGTTAATTTTGGTTTGGATGGTAATAAAAGGAGAATCAAGCAGAACTTCCATGATGTTTTCCAAAGCGCAAAGATGTTGGAACCCATCCCAAACAAGATCAAAATAAGTATAGACTTAATCATACAATTGATTGATGGATTGCAAAGAAATAATGGTTTTGCCTTTGCAGCCGGGTTATAAAAACATTATTTGGTCACAAATATTCTTAAGGCATCATAAAAAACAATCTACTTGAGTAAATCAAAGAGTGTAAATTGTGCGGAGCACTAACACTGATGTCTATTATACAGTTGTGATTGATTATCTTCTTAATCAAAGCTCATACGAACGAACGCCAGTCTTCGATGAACAATGCAAGTAGAGCTATTTCTATAAATAACCAGGGGGCGGGGGAGAGGTTAAAAATTGACCAAGCTAGAGCTAGTATCTCAAATGTGAACAATCCCAACTAAGAATAATATGCATCTATCTAGTACAGTGTTTCCCAACCTTTTTTGAGCTGCGGCACACTTTTTACATTTACAAAATCCTGGGGCACACCACCAACCAAAATGACACAAAATGACACTCTAACACAGTAATACATATAGTTAATATGTTTTTAAATGTATTTATACACTCAGTGTGAAACCTGGGCCTGTTTCGATGAACACAACATATATATGACTTCCTCTCACATATTTATACATGGCTATCATGTCTTCTCTCAGCCTTCTCTTCTTCCAGCTAAACATGCCCAGCTCTTCAAGCCGCTCCTCATAGAGCTTGTTCTCCAGACCTTTGCGAAATTTCATCCTGAGTGAAACTTGCTTCCAGTTAACTATGGATGTCATGAAGCTGTTATAAACAGTTCCTTGGGGGAGGGGGGCAATTCTCGAAAAATCCAGTAAAATAGTAAAAAAACACATTTCCAAGCGGAGAGACTCAATTTGTTTCTTGAAACCTGTGAGGGGCTGCTGGGAGGTGGAGAGTGCCAATTTCCCACGGCACACCTGATGATCGCTCACAGCACACTAGTGTGCCACAGCACACTGGTTGGGAAACACTGATCTAGTACAGTGTTTCCCAACCTTTTTTGAGCCGCGGCACACTTTTAACATTAAAAAAATCCGGGGGCACACCACCAACCAAAATGACACAAAATGACACTCTAACACAGTAAAGAACGGCTGGGGGTTGATGGCCTGCTGGGAGCAGCTGCTGGGAGTGCCAAAGCCGGGGAGGGGGCGGAGCCAGGCTGTGCCATGCCCCGCCCCCTACCCCAGCTTCACCTCTCCCAGCAGTTGCACCAGCCTTGAGGGGGCAGTGCCAAGCCAGTGGTGCCAGAGCCAGCACAATGCTGGCTTGGCACTGTCCCCTCAAGGCTGGAGAAGCTGCTGGGAGTGCCGGGCCGGGGAGGGGCAGAGCCAGGCTGCGCCATGCCCCGCCCCTCCCCCAGCTTCAGCTCTCCTCAGGCCATGCCATGCCCTGCCCCCTCCCTCCATCTTCAGCTCTCCTACAGAGGAGGAGCATGAGCAGTGGACGGGCTTCAGTGGGCGGGGCTCCTCCTCCACGCGGCTTCAGCGAGCGAGGGGCGAGAGTCATGGTGGGAGTCATGGCGGATTGGAGGCTGGCTGGGGAAATGGCCGAAGGAGACGGCGCCCCGGTCCCTTCTTCTTTTTCTTTGCCACTGCCTGGCCCTTCCTCCCCCAAGCAGCAGGAGTTTGGCAGGAGGGGGGAAGGAAGGGGCAGAGAGCTTTTCTCGCGGCACAGCAGGAGGTCCGTCACGGCACACTAGTGTGCCACGGCACACTGGTTGAGAAAGACTGATCTAGTACACAATCTATATTTATTATATGTTTATTTATTTTATTTTTATCCTGCATATCTTCCATTACAGTATTTATGCTTAAATCATACTAAATTATTAGAGATGATTAAGCCACAAGTAATTCAGGCAACCAAATTCATCCAAAGCTAGTTCATTATCCTTGCTTTAGGTAATAAAGTTGTCCCTTATTTATTAGAAGATGATCACCAGGGCATACCATCTATAGCAGTGTTTCCCAACCAGTGTGCCGGGGCACACTAGTGTGCCGTGAGCGATCAACAGGTGTTCCGTGGGAAATTGGAACCTCCAGGAGGGCGGGGGTGAGAGTCTAGTGTGTTGAAGTATAAAAACCCTAAGAAACCTACCTCGATAAAGGCACAAAATTACAAACACCCCCCCCCCCACCCGTTGTCTACTTGGTCTCTCCCTCTCCATGAATTGGGAAGCCCGCCTCCCTTTCCCCCAAGTAGAGAACTCCTCTTGCCTCTCCCCCTCCCTTGGCCTAATGCTGGATGGTTCAGTCCAGCACCGGCCACGCTCCTCCCCCTCCTCCCCGGTGCGTGCGAAACTGCTCTCGGCCTCCCTCCAGCTCCCTGCCCCTCCACCTTCCTTCCTGCCTGCTTTGCCAGCCCCGAGATGCCCATCCGTGCTGCCCCACTGACCCCCGAGGAGCTGCGCAGGTGGTGAGTGAGGTTCCTGCTCCCCACAACTTCAATTCAAGCCTGGCGGGGAGGGAGGGGGCAACCTAAGTGAGAGGGAGACTGCTGGACTTTCGAGCCCCCCCCCCCCCTCCGGAAACTGTAACTCCCAAATGTCAAACTCCATCTGTGTTCACATTTGGACATATTGAGTATTCATGCCAAGTTTGGTCCTGATCCAACATTGTTTGAATCCACAGTGCTCTCTGGATATAGGTGAACTACAACTCCAAAACTCAAGGTCAGTGCCCATCAAACTCTTATAGTATTTTCTCTTGGTTATGGGAGTTCTGTGTGGGAAGTTTGTGTCTTTCTGTCATTCCTGCCAGGATAACTATGTTGTGTTCATCAAAAGAGGCCCAGGTTTCACACTGAGTGTATAAATACATTTAGAAACATATTAACTATATGTATTACTGTGTTCGAGTGTCATTTTGTGTCATTTTGGTTGGTGGTGTGCCCCAGGATTTTGCAAATGTAAAAAGTGTGCTGCAGCTCAAAAAAGGTTGGGAAACACTGATCTGTAGCACTGATTCTCAAAGTGGCTGGTACTACCCCCCGGTGGGCGGTGAGGAGATCCAAGGGGGCGGTGAGAGGCTCAGGAGAATTTGGGGGGGGGGATGAACCCCTTTAACGGGGCAGTGAACGATTGGCCATTTAGGAGGGATCGTGCGGCCCTCTTCTTTTGCCCCGCCCTCTACGCTTTGACCCACACACGCAGTGCAGTGCGAAGGCTGCAGTGCAAAGGCCTCCACATCCTCCAGCGGAGCCTCCCCACCACTGCGGAAGAAAGTGCGGCCTTCCCCGGAAGAGACAATTCATTCAAAACCCCTCCAGTATGTTCTGTTGGTCACGGGGGTTCTGTGTGCCAAGTTTGGCTCAATTCCATTGTTGGTGGAATTCAAAATGCTCTTTGATTGTAGGTGACCCATACATCCGAGTAACTGCAACTCTAAAATGAGAAGGGCGTATTGAGTGTTCAAATTTGGGCGTATTGAGTATTCGTGCCAAGTTTGGTCCAGATCCATAGTTGTTTGGGTTCTCAGTTCTCTCTGGATGTAGGTGAACTACATCTCCCCTAAATCACTGCCAATTCCTCATAAACCCCTCCAGTATTTTCTGTTGGTCATGTGGGTTCTTTGTGCCAAGTTTGGTCCAGTTCCGTAATTTGTGGGGGTCTCAGTGGTCTGTGGAAGTCAGAGCTAAATCAGTTGAAGGTACTGCAGATCCCATCATCCATTGTTCATACTCCCCCAAACATATTGTTTTTGTGATTAATCACTCTGCTTTAATTATGTTCAATTTGTAACAATAAAAATGCATCCTGCATATTAGATATTTGCATTAGAATTCGTAAGAGTAGCAAAATTATTTATGAAGTAGCAACGAAAATATGGTTGGGGGTCACTACAACATGAGGAATCTTATTTAGGGCTCACGGCATTAGAAAGGTTGAAAACCACTGCATTAATACATATATCTTTCTGTTTAATTGCTATTAAATTAAAAATAATAATTTCTAGGGGGGCGGTGAGTAATTTTTTTTCTGGAAAGGGGGTGGTAGGCCAAAAAAAATTGGAAACCACTGATTTATAGCTTCATAATGTATGCATTTTCTGTAGTGTCACAAAACTAGTCTTTGTTTGGATTGTTTTATTTCCACCTGGAAACCGATGCCCTCATTGCAGATCAAGAATAGGACTCCACAGTCACCTACGTACCCAAAGCCAGTACACCAATCTTGGAAGACAATCCTACTCGGACAACGAGGGATCGCCTAAGTAAGTAAGTAAGTAAGTAAGTAAGTAAGTAAGTAAGTATTTGTTAATAGGCTTGATTCAGAGCTTTTCTTCAACAACCTTGTTTTTGGTTTTGATCATATCTGCTCACAGAGTTGCTGGATCCTCTGGGATAACTTGGGGTGAAATGTGTATTAAGAACATATATGTCTTCCACTCCAGTTTTATTCATTTTTCATAAAGGAAAAATCAATTATTCAGTTTAACCATCACTGAAGAAATAAACATAGTTACCCAAATTTAGATTGAAAGTCTGCAGGCAGAGACTGTCTCGTTGTTTGAGATTCATAAGTTACTCTCAATGAAGAATGGGGTAAAATAGGATTTTCTAATTTTAACTGTTAACTGTATTGTTTTTATATAGTTGTGTATTAATTGTTTGTTGTATTTTATATTGTGGCATTTGTTGCCGTATGTACACCTCCTCGAGTCACCTTCGGGCTGAGAGGGGCGGTGTGCAGAAGTGTTTATTTTTTATTATGGGATTGAGGATTGAATATGTATTGAGATGTTTAGATGTTTAGGGAAGGTGCACTTCTTCAGTGAAGGCCCACCTTGGGGAAGAGTTGTCATAGCAACATGGCTGTAAGGCAGAGGTGGGAGGAGTCAACAGCTTTCTGCCACAGCCAAGAATAGAATTCTGGGAAGTTTGAATTTTGACAGTTTAACTGTCAGCCCAGCTCTAGGAGAGAGCAGGTTCTGAGGGCAGTCTGGTTTTGGAGCTGTAGAGACAGTTCTAGTAGGCTGAGCTTGCGAGCCAGTCTGTTTGTATAGAGCCTGAGGGCTGTGGAGATAGGCAAGGTGCCTATAGGAGGAAAGAAGGTCTGTGTGTGAGATAGTTACATACTGATCTAACTGAGTAATAGTAACAGTCAAACATTTTAAACTTTGTATCTTCTACAATACCAACGTAACCATGATGAGTTGAGCCTCTAAGAAGTTATAACGTATCCATCACGCTTTGTGCCAAGCTATAAATAAACTGTTATTGTTCTTTTCATCAACAATCTCTCTATTCCGTATTTTAAAAGTCAAGCCTCAGAGTAAAAACAAGACAGGAAAGTGTTTTTAACCTGTCTTGTTACACAGTTTGAAGTCCCACAATAATTGGTGACAGACCCTCCTAGATAACAGATAACAACAACAGTCCTCACAATCTGGTGGCTAATCTCTTCATGTTTATGGATCCTTAAATTAAAGTTATACAACACCTTTTACATTAGGTCAGATACATAGTGACCTCATCGTTACAAATTTGTGGCAGCAGTGGGATCAGTAAAAGAGGGTCCACCCTGTCCAGCCGGTTCATTTGAATAGCCTCTTTACAGGCGGTATAAAAAGATAGTTAATTAATTAATTAATTAAATGTTAAATATGATCAAAGTGTGGTTCGAAAGCCATGTAAGAATTCAGAATGAGGAGTTGGTGGGCCTTTCTACTTTTTGACTGCTTTTCTCTTTCTTTAAAGCCAACATTATGGTTTACAGATGGTGCTGTATAATACCGCTAGCCTCATCACACGGAGATCCCTAATGCAGGGACAGGGAGGGAACCCATAGGGCAGCGGAAGAAATCATGGGGCAGTGGGTTTAATATAGTACTGCAGCCCGCATCACCTGCTTACCCATCACACGCCAGAAAAAGCGCACCTTCCTGCTTGCTTCCCGCTCATTTCAGTCTGAACACAGGTAGTCTCCCATGTTCAGATTTCTCATTCATTGTAGAACACTTTGACAATGTAGCCAGCACAGAGCACCACTGAAAGTACCTTATGTATCATGTGATCGGATCCAGCAGACCCCGTACTGGCTGTGGCAGCGAAGTATTCTAGGGTGGGTAAATTTCCCAATGTGATGAGGTCCTATGGCCAACAATAGCAATACTCAGTATCACTTTGTACTAGTTGGTCTCTGCGGTTTAAAAAATTATTTGAAATCAGATTAAATTCATATAAAAAGCTAATTTTGTTGTTTTTTGAACCATGTGCTCCAACCTGGAAATCTACTTTCTTTACTGAACCTGGAGGCCACCATTTTTCTTAATTATTGTAATTAGATCGTATCTTCCCTCTCAGTTCTTGTAACAGGAATATTTATCTCCTCCAAAGTAGCTTTTCAGGGTACTTACAGACATATCCTCCGACCTTTGCCTGGTCGGATGATAATTAAAGTAAAAGGCCTCCTGGAGGAAGTGAAGAAGCAAGGGGAACCATAGAGAGGGACCTAGAGCGCCTTGGGGACTGAAGGAAAAATAGCACTTTAAACCACCCAGAAAATCTGGTGGTTTAAAGGTTGATATATATATATTCCTGTTACAAGAACCTCATACTGTATCTCTATCTATTGATGTACTTTCATCAATATGCAGAAAGTTGGTGGTACCATTTCTATCTGTATACCTTTATAAAGCGGAATGTTTCTATGTATGTGTGCGGAGGGCGGAAGGGCGGGAGGGCGGGAGGGCGGAGGGCAGAAGGGCAGATATGTTGCAGCCACTTTCACAGGCCACAGCGACCAGCGTGGGTGATGGACCTGCACCAAACTTGGTACACATAACCCCCCTAACCCCCTTTACATCCTGGTGCGGTTCGGGGACATGGCCCACGGATTATGGGATTTGTAGTACTTTCCAACACTTTGGTTCCCACAGACCACTGAGGCCACCAAAAAGGACCAATACAGACCACACTCAGCACACACAGCCCCATGACCCACTCTACGTCCTGGTGCAGTTCGGAGGAGGGTGGACCATGGATGATGGTCCGCTGCGACCCTCATCCAATCACTGATCGAGACCAAACTTGGCATACATAACCCCCATGACTGCCTTCACGTCCTGGTGAGGTTTGGGGGAGGATGTAGGATGTAGAGTGGGTCACTGGGGCTCTGTGTGCCAAGTGTGGTCTTTCTCGGTGTTTGTTGGGGGCCACAGTGGTCTGTGGGAACAGAGGGGTGTGAAAGTACTACAAATCCCATCATCCATTGTCAGTCCTCTCCGAACCTCACCAGGATGTGAAGGCAGTCATGGAGGTTATGTGTGCCAAGTGTCTCGATCAGTAATTGGATGAGGGTCGCGGACTTGGCAGTGAGTAGAGAGTACTTCAGTCCCATCATCCATGGTCCACCCTCCTCCGAGCTGCACCAGGATGTAGAGTGGTCACTGGGACTCTGTGTGCCAAATGTGGTCTTGACACACTTGGCACACAGAGCCCCAGTGACCCACTCTACATCCTACTGAAGCTTGAGGGGGCCAGAACATGGATGATGGGACTTGCAGCACTTCCCTCACTTTCCAAGCCTGCTACAAACCTAAACCAATGACTGATCAACACCAAACCTGGCACACAGAGCACTCACTACCCACTCTACATCCTGGTGCTGTTTTGTGTGAGATGGACCACGGATGATGGGACTTGAAGTACCTTCACTCACTTCCTAAAAACAATGCAACCATCATCCATTCACCAATACAGACCAAACTTAGCACACAGAGCCCCCATGACCCAATCTACATCCTGCACTTTGGGGGAGGGTGGACCAGAGATGATGGGACTTCCACTGTTCAGTAATTTCATGATAACACTGCAACTCCCAATAATGATGGATCAAGACCAAACTTGGCACACAGAGCCCCCATGACCCACTCTACATCCTGCTGCACTTCTCAAATGACCCAAGCACCGCCGGGTCCCCAAGCTAGTATGTTATAAATCTTCAGCTCCAGTCAATTGCACTCCAGAAGTGAAGGCAAATGTTTCCCCCTTGATTTGCCTGTGTTGTCAGCCCAGTGTTTTTTTCCTGCTGTGCGCATGCGCTGGAATAAGAACTAATAACGAATTTCGTTATTAATTACGTTACATTTCAGAAATTTTTGGAAAATTTTGGTAAGTATTTCTATTATTAGTTTTAAAAAATCCCCCCCCCCATTGTGTTTTAGAACCACTTTTTAATGGATCAACCAAGCCTACTTTGTACATGTTTTCCTTTATTCTATAGATTGTAACCAATGGAGCCCTTCCTGAGGCCAATGTGTCAGTAAGAACAGGAAGTAAGGGGAATAGAAGATATACTCATATCCCCTTCCAATAGTCATTTCAAACACTGGATAAGCTAATTTTGGACTCCAGTCCTCAACATCCCCCCAGCCAGCAAAGTGAGTAGTGATGCAGTCCTTCAGCTTTCACTTGCTCAGTCGTTTCAAAACGGTGTTGGGACTGGGTTGGAAACCTGTGTTCAACACACCAGTTATTCGTCAGTTTCTAGTTCAACTAGCAATTTTGGACAAAGTATATCACTTCTCTGTTGACTTGAAACATGGAGCATCTTAAACATCATGGAAATGCTATGGGTTATTTATAGCAGTGTTTTCAACCTTTTTTGAGCTGCAGCACATTTTTTATATTTACCAAATCCTGGGCACACCACCAACCAAAATAATAAAATGACATTC
>JARBWK010000152.1:0-58210 GCA_030556195.1 Anolis apletophallus | reverse complement strand
AGTTCTTGATAGAATTTTGCAAACTCCTTGAGTATCTCTTCATCTTTTGTTAATTGTTTGCCCTCAGCTGTTATTTTGGTTATAACCCTCTTCTGATGTTTCTTTTAGTCTGGTAAGCTAGCCACTTTCCAGTCTTATTTGCGTTCTCAAAATTCCTTTGTTTTAGGAATTTGAGCTTCTTCTCTACTTCCTCAGTCATTAGTAGTCTTATTTGACTTGATATCAGTCTACTTTTATGTTCTGCTTCTGTATCTTTGGGGTTATTTTTAAGTTTCCTTTCTTCTACCATTAACTCATTTTGTAAGTTTTCCAATTCTATTCTCCTTTGTTTCCGTTTTCTAACTGCCTGTGCTATAAAATTCCCCCTCATCACGGCCTTGCTCGCCTCCCAAATTGTTAGTGAGTCAAGGTCTGCTGTATCATTAATCTCGAAGTATTCCTTGATTAGGGTTTTGTTTCTCTGTATGTCTGCCTCAGAATTAACTAATCCATCTTGAAATCTCCATTTGTATTGTCTATGGCCCCATTTTATCACTATGTCTGTTGGTGCGTGGTCCGAGTAAATTCTTGGCTGTATAGATGTTTTTTCAGTGTTTATCACTATTGTTTTTGATACTAAGATCATATCAATTCTGGACCACGACCTTTTACTGCCTGAGTAAAAGGTGTAGTCCTGGGCTTTTTGATTATTATGTCTCCAAATATCCACTAGCGAGTTCTCTTCCATCATCTTAAAGAACGTAGTGGGGAGTTTACCTTTCTTTTTGTATCCCTTTGCCTTGTTACATGATTTATCTATCTTGGGGTCAATTACTCCATTAAAATCCCCGAGGATGATACATTCTTGCCAGTCTAGTGTGGTTATTTTTGAGTTTACCTTTTCAAAGAATTTCACCTTCGCGTCATTTGGGGCATACACATTAACAAAGAGTATTTTTTTCTCCTTTACCTTACCCATCACCATTATCACCCTTCCGTCTCTATCCTTGTATTGTAGTTCCGGTTCTAACTCCGGCTTTACATACAGTGCAACACCCCTTTGTTTTTTTTCTATCGACGAGTCAAAGAGTGATCCCAGTTTTTTCCTTTCTAATAAGTCCCTTCTAGATTTTTTTATATGTGTTTCTTGGATAGCATACACCGATGCTTTTTGTTTTTGGAGGTAATGAAAGGCTTGGGATCTTTTCTCGGGAATGTTCAAACCGTTGAAATTAATCGAAAAACATTTTACCTCCATCAGGCTCGAACTCTCTCCTCTGTATATTGTCCTTCTTCCTCCTCTTCTAACTCAGGGTCCGAGTCACCATTATGGAGTACATCTTGGACAGTAGCAGAATTAAAGTTGTGACGTAGTCGTGAAGTAGCTGCATAAATCATGTTGTGTTTGGGAGTCAGCACAACATGAGGAACTGTATTAAGGGGTCGCGGCATTAGGAAGGTTGAGAAACTCTGTGCTAAATGCTGAGGGACACAAAGAGTCCTGGGCTGCTTACCATCCAACGATGGCTTCCAGATCTCCTTCCTGAGCATCTGAAATCAGACATCGGCTGCCACCAAATTCCCTCTTTTCCCAAAGGAATCCTGCAGCCAACCAAGACCCTGCCTCCCCACCTCATCATTTTTACCTTAGACAGCTTGGTAATTTGTATATAATCTATTAATTAATGGGGTAACATTAGGAAATGTGGACCTTTTCCGCTCCCTTGGCAGCCACCTCTCCACAAAAGTCAACATCGACACTGAAGCTCCTGAGCTCCGTGAGTGCAGCATTTTCCCCATTGAAGCAGAGAGTGTTTGAGGACTGGGACATCCATAGGGAGACAAAGGGACTTGTATATAAAGCCATTGTTCTCTCAACCCTGCGATATGCCTGTGAGACGTGGACTGTCTACAGACGTGACAACCAATTCCACAAATAATTCCATCAGCACTGCCTCCGAAAAATCCTGCAAATCTCTTGGGAAGAAAGGCAGGGAAATGTCAGTGTGCTGGAAGAAGCAAAGACCACCAGCACTGAAGCGATGCTCCTCCGCCATCTACTCCGCTGGACCGGCCACGTTTTCCGGATGCCTGACCACCGTCTCCCAAAGCAGTTGCTCTACTCCGAACTCAAGAACGGAAAATGGAATGTTGGTGGACAGGAAAAGAGATTTAAAGATTTGAAGAGGCTCGAATGGAGGGCGAAAGGGAGAAACATGCCAAGAGGAAGGCGCATCAAGCCAATCCTGACCGGGGCCGCCTTCCACCTGGAAACCGATGCCATCACTGCGGCAGAACATGCAGGTCAAGAATAGGGCTCCACAGTCACCTACGGACCCAACGCCAGTACACCGAACTTGAGGAGAATCTTACTCGGACAACGAGGGATCACCTAAGTAAGAAAGAAAGTAATTTGCTTTCCAATTTCTCCTAAGTAGTTCTCTTTCTCCCTCCCGATTTAGCTATAATAATTCTTGCTGCGACAAAACCCTCTCTAAATAGACATGGCTGGACTGTCCTTGACCTTATTGGTGAGCACATTATTTGTTTCCATAACTACACATTTCCAAATTTTTATACTCTCACTAAAAGTTGAGATAAATCACAGTCTTTATCTCAGCTGTTTCGACCTTGCAAGGAATTTCTTGAAGGCACGAAGTTGGAAAAACACCGGACTCGTCAATTCAGCTTCCAACGAAAGCGGCACTGTATCTTTAAATACAAAATATGTGCACTACATTCTCCAGTCCTGTCCGTTCACATCTCAGCACACTGCACCAAGCACATTCCAGCCTTCTTGCACAGGAAACTCCAAAAGTGCCACTCTACCAATTCTATACCTCTCTATTGTTCTCACTCATGCATTTCTGAAACTATACAGTTTAAACCAGTGGTTCCCAAACCTTTTTGACCTGCCGCCCCCTTTCCAGAATTTTTTTTACTCAGCGCCCCCCTAGAAATTATATTTTAACAATTTTAATAGCAATTAAACAGAAAGATATATGTATAAATATTTCTAACTTTTTCATAAAATATAAGAAAGGTGTAAATTAGAAACATTCAAGTTTGAAATTATGAAACTATTTATTGAACTTAGAATAGAAAGGTAATAGCAATGTTGCTGTCAGGGCTAGAATCTCTATGCCTGGGGCCAGAGACAGATCCCAGCCTGCCATGAGCCTACTACTTTCACCTGAGTTGCTGAGTCAGAGAGCGATGACTCAACCATGAACTTTGCTCTATTTCTTTGCAGTTGAATATACTGGGACTATGACTTTTGGTCTAGATAAGACTCTGGGGTATGATGTAATACCCAGGGAACTCTGGGTAATGCAAAGACTCACTGGGATTGCTGAGTCAGGAGGCAACCCTCTCCAGGCATTGCAGAGGGGAGGGATTAGTATATAAGGAATGTGGTGATGGGAAGCGGGTGCTTCAGCTTTATAGGTTTTGTGTCTTCAATAAACTACCACTGGAAAAAGCAGCAGTTCTGTAGCGTCTTTACTGGAAAGCATTGAAGTTCCTGACAGAAGCTGAAGCCCTGAAACTTTCCCAGGAATGGAGAGGTTTATGCAAGAGGCGGAGGAATATGTGAAAGCTGGGATTATGTTACTGGAGCAGTCCATGTACTTTGGAATAGGGGTGGAATACTATGGATGAGGTTGGCCTCCCTGATCGGGTCGGAGAAACGGCGTCAGCATGGCGTGCGGCTGCTCCAGAGAGACATATTCTTCGTGAGGGATCCAGGGAAGCTTGTCATGTGGATCCAGTGCGACTCAGGGTGCAGCTGCGGCGGTGCACAGTAAGTCCAGAGAGGCGACTGGGAGTGAAACTACTGAGCCGAGTTCTCCCACGGAAGTGGAGGTGTTGGGATGTAAAGTTGCGGCTTTGGAGAAGACATTGCAGCGAATGTCCCAGCAGATGTTTAAGAACCAAGATTCTATGTGGGGGCCGCCTGAGGGAGGCGATTTTACGCGTTATTCTTGGATGGACAGTGAGAGTGTGGGGGTGGGGGGTTGATGCCCAGTCAGGAGTTCCGCGAGGAGCAGCGTATGGTGGTGCCAGGCTGAGAGTGGTGAATGAAGGGGTTTCAGTCCAGCCTAAAGCTGTAGGACTGGGAAGAGGTATTCAGGTGCCCAAGAGGGATGGATCTGGAGGATGGAGACCCCAGCCTGGTGCCCAGATGCCCGGAAGAGATGGAGCAGGACAATGGAGACCCCAATTGGGGTGATGTTCGTCAAGGAAGGAGCCGCTCCGTGTGGAGTTTGATGGTGGGGCATGTAAAGTGGCCTTTTTGTGGAGGCAGTTGGCGATCACATGCAAGATTATGGACACTTGTACCAAGTGAAGGCAGCAGAGTGCGTGCTGTGGGAGCTGTGCTTAAAGGAAGAGCTGCGGACTGGTACGTGCAGTGCCATGATCGACAGGATCCATGTTTGGGGATATTGAGAGGGTTTCTTCGGGCTGTGAAGAACAGATTTCGTGACCCACTGGAGAGAGTAAAGGCCAAAGAAGCGCTGAGGGGGTTAACGCAAGGCAATAAATCTGTAACGGAGTATGCGGAGGAGTTTATGAGCCTTACGGGCAAGGTAGCGGAGTGGTCTCAAGCAACCCTCCTTGAACTATTTAAAGACGGATCACGACGAGAGTTGTTGGAGTGGTGCCTTCATCGTGGAGACCCTGGTGATGTCGATGGATGGATCCAATTGGCTGGTAACGTAGAAGGTATTCTGGCCCAAGTGCAACGGCGGAAGTCGGCAGTAGGATCTACGAGGCGATTTCGGCCAGGGTCAAGACGTGTAACCGGAAGTGAGAGCCAGCGGAGTAGTGTTAGCGGAAAGCCAACTGTGGGGAAAGGCTTGTGTTACATTTGCTCTAAGCCGGGACATTATTCCTTCCAATGTCATCTAAGAAAGTTACCGGATACCAAAAATGTGAAAGTTGCCCGAGGTGCCCTGGGTGAAAAGATGGAGAGTGCGGATGGGGTGAGAAAAGGGCCCCAAGTATTGTTTGTAAAATCGAATTGGAAAAGAAAGGAAAATATCAAACGCATAAAGCATTGGTGGATTGCGGGTGTTCTGAAAACATTATGTGTCCGGGATTAGTTAAGGATTTGAAATGTGAAATTCAGGAATTACCAGCTCCTGTACATTTTGCCCAGTTGGATGGAACTTTTGTGGGAGGAGGGCCCTTTCCATTGGGAACGAAAGGGTTAAAGGGAAAGGTTGATACTTGGGAGGGAGCTGGATTGTGTAGGGGCTCCTGTTATGGAACATGAAATTATATTGGGATTGCCTTGGCTGAGACAGGCTGATCAATCATAGATTGGAAAGCAGGTACGTTAGAGTGCCGGCCTGTGGCGAATGGTGGTGTGTATGTGAATGAAGAGAAGAAAGGAGGTGAGCCACAGATTCCTGAGGAATATATTGACTTAGCAGATGTGTTCAACCCGGTATTAGCCGACAATCTGCCCCCAGTCAGGAAGGTACAGTGCAAGGTAGAACTGAAAGAAGGAGCAGTACTCCCTAAGCCAAAGATTTATCCTATGTCTGAGAAGGAGAAGGTTACGTTAAGGGAGCAGATAGATGATTATTTAAAGAAAGGGTACATCCAAAGATCGGAATCCCCTATTGCAGCCCCTGTTCTCTTTAGGGAAAAGAAAGATGGGAAATTAAGGTTGTGTATCGACTATAGGGTCTTAATGCGATAAGTACCATTAATTGTTATCCATTGCCTTTAATCAAGGATCTATTAGGGCAATTGGGGAAAGGCAGGTATTTCACAAAGCTGGATATTATAAATGCCTTCCATATGGTGCGGGTGCGAGAATCGGACAGGTGGAAGACTGCTTTTGCGTGTCCCTTGGGGCTGTACGAATGGGTCGTCATGCCTTTTGGTTTGGCCGGGGCCCCCGGTATATTTATGCAGTTGATAAATGAGGTGCTGCACCCCTTGTATATAGGGGTGCATGTATATTTAGACGACATTGTTGTGGTTTCACAAACCAAAGAGGTGCACGTGCAGTTAGTTCGGGAAGTATTGGAGAGATTGAGACAGGCCAGACTGTTTGTTAAGTTAAGTAAATGTGAATTTAGCAAGAGCGAAATTGACTTCCTGGGATATAGAATTAGTAGAGAGAGAGTGTGTCCATGGATCCGGGTAAAGTGGCAGATGTGTTGGCTTGGGAAGCTCTAAAACAAGGAGACAGTTACAGGCTTTTTTGGGGATGGCTAACTTTTATCGGTCTTTTATTTCCGGATTTGCTAATATTGTTTTGCCTCTAACAGAGTTGCTCAAGACAAAAGGTAAGGGTGAGGCTAGGAAGGTGAGGGCGCCTGGTGCCAGGTTGGGTTGGACTGTAGAGTGTCAAAAGGCTTTTGATTCTTTAAAGGTAGCTTTCACTAAAGGTCCTTTGCTTGTGCATCCAGATCCAGCAAAACCCTTTGTGGTACAGAGTGATGCTTCCGCTTGGGCATATGGAGGAGCTTTGTTACAAAAAGGACGAGGAAGGGGTGTTGAAACCCTGTGCTTATTTCTCTAAGAAGTTTGGGGAGCAGCAAAGGAATGGCCAGTGTGGGAAAAGGAGGCGTTTGCTATTCGTTATGCTCTGCAGACGTGGAGACACTTTTTGGAGGGGGCAGTTCACCCGTTTGAAGTGTTAACTGATCATAAGAATTTGCAATTTCTTAGGGAGCCCCAAAGTTGTCTCCTAAGTTGTTACGATGGGCCCAGTATCTGGCTAGGTTTAATTTTGGGTTGAAGCATATAAAGGGTAAGGATAATGTGGGTGCTGATGGATTGTCGCGTTATCCGGCAGTGGGCCAGATCCTCTTCCAAGTGTGGGGAGAGTGTTCACAAAGGACCAGTGGGGTCTGAGGGTGCAGACACGAGCACAAGCGAAGTTGGAAATAAAGCAGGAGGATGAGGAGCTGGAAGAGTGGGTAAAAGAGTTTCAGAGGTGTTATGAGAAGGATGATTGGTTGAAGGCCCATGAGTTGGAATGTAAAAGGGTCAAGGGATTGTGGATAGTTCGGGAGAAATTGTATGTACCAGCTGAGTTAAGGAATAGGGTGTTGGAGTTGTTCCATGACCACAAGACAGCAGGGCATTGGGGATTTACTAAGACTTTCTTTGCAATCAAAGCCCGATATTGGTGGCCAGGAATGAGGACATCGGTAAAGAATTATGTGGGTAGTTGTGAGGCTTGTGCATCGGGGAAGGTACCTACTGCTAAGCCCCAGGATTGATCCAGGTGGTAGCTACTCCGGTGCGGCCATGGACACATATTAGTACCGACTTTGTGGGGGAGTTGCCCCCTAGTAAAGGATATAGGTATATCTGGACTGTGCTGGACATGTTTTCAAAGCAAGCCCATTTTATACCGTTAACTGGCTTACCTTCGGCAGAAAAATTGGCTAAGTTATATGTGCAGCATATATACCGGTTACATGGGTGTCCAGAGCAGGTGCTTAGCGATAGAGGTGTGCAATTCACGGCGAAATTCTGGGATAGGTTCTTGGAAACCTTAGGAGCAGACCGGAAGTTGACAACTGCTTATCATCCCTGTTGTAATGGGGGAGTTGGAGGACGCAGAAATCGTTGGGTAGTTATCTAAGAATTTTTGTAAATGCCCAGCAGAGTAATTGGGCAGACTTGTTGCCTTACGCTGAAGTGGCTTATAACGGATCTGTGCACTCATCTACAGGCAGGACTCCATTTTCAATTGTTTTTGGCCAAGAGGTTGTTCCACTGCCAGTTGGTATAGGAGTGCTGGAGGATGATAAGGAGAAATGGTACAATAGAGCTCGAGAAGAGTGGAAGGAGGTAACTGAGGCGTTGCATAAGGCACAGGGGTTGCACAAGCGATTTGGTGACAAAAACCGACAAGAAGGTGATGTGTATAAGGAAGGGGATTTGGTATGGTTATCCACTCAGAATTTAAAGTCTCGAAAATTGGGCCCAAAGTATGTGGGACCATTCAGAGTGGCTGAGCGAGTGAATGAGGTGACGTACCGATTGATATTGCCAAGGGCCTTGAGGAAAATTTATTCTGTGTTTCATTGCAACTTGTTAAAACGATATGTTAACCCAATTATGCCAAAATTTTGAATGTTGCTTCGTCTTCCTCAGGGGGAGGAGGAGAAGGTGGAGGAAGGCGTTATGTCAGGGCTAGAATCTCTATGCCTGGGGCCAGAGACAGATCCCAGCCTGCCATGAGCCTACTACTTTCACCTGAGTTGCTGAGTCAGAGAGAGATGACTCAACCATGAACTTTGCTCTATTTCTTTGCAGTTGAATATACTGGGACTATGACCTTTGGTCTAGATAAGACTCTGGGGTATGATGTAATACCCAAAGAACTCTGGGTATGCAAAGACTCACTGGGAATGCTGAGTCAGGAGGCAACCCTCTCCAGGCATTGCAGAGGGGAGGGATTAGTATATAAGGAATGTGGTGATGGGAAGCGGGTGCTTCAGCTTTATAGGTTTTGTGTCTTCAATAAACTACCACTGGAAGAAGCAGTTCTGTAGCGTCTTTACTGGAAAGCATTGAAGTTCCTGACAGTTGCATACTTCTGGAAAATGGGAAGCGGGAGATGATGTGCCCATTGGGTTCTCCATTATTGCTCCTGGCGCAGAAGTGGGCTTTGTGCAGTAGGGGGGGGGGGGAACGACCACTCGTAATTAGCGTTGTCACTTTTTGATATAAGAAATAAGGGACATTTACCTAAAAATACGGGATTTTTCGCAAAAATAAGGGACACTTTATAAGCCTTCCTCCAATCCCCACCAGTCCAGGGCTTCCGGGATGGTCTGCTTGGGAAGGGCACATCCTTTCATGGAAAGATGAAGCACACACACACACCACAAAAAAGGGAGAGAGATGATAGTCAAAGCTACAGGAATGCCATTAAAGCAGGTGGGAGGGGGGGTGGACTTGATCCACTGGTTCCTTAAGAATCAGAGGGAGAGAATGTGGGGAGAGGAAGGGATAGAAAAAAATCTTGGAGGAAGAGAAAAATAATAACAAAGGGGGGGGGGAGAGACTGCTGGGGAGAGATCAGATCAGGGAGTTGTGAAAGGCGAGAGCGAGGAGAGAAGTCAAGAAAGCAGCCAAGGCCAACTCCTCCTGTGTTTTGGCCCTTGGCGACAGGTGGAGGCCTGGCAGTGTGTACTCAGGGCCCTTCCTTCCACACAGCCATATAACACAGAATATCAAGGCAGGAAATTATCCCACAACATCCACTTTGAAGGGGGTTATTTGAGTCCACACTGCCATATATTCCAGTTCAAAGCAGATAACGTGGGCTTTTATTTAGCTACGTGGAAAGGGCCACAGAAAACCCCCACACTATCTGGGATATATGCCAGTGTGGGCTCTGATATTCCAGTTCAAAGCAGATATTGTGGGATTTCCTATCTTGATAGTCTGGGTCCTCCTGCCCTTCCCGGCGCAGCCGGTGTCCCGTGCGCTGCGGCGCCAGGGAAAAAGGAGGAGGAGGAGGAGAGTTCTCCTCCTCCTCCCTCCTCCTCTTCCACCGGCGCTGCGGCGCAGGGGGAAAGCAGCGTCGCCCGGATCCTGGGCCGCGCTGCGGAAAAGAGGAACGAAGGAGAAGGCAATCAGCTGACGGCCTTCTCCTTCGTCCTCATCTTTCCCCCGCCCGCGCCTGCCCCGATCCCGAGCGCCGGCGCGGGAGGGGGAAGGAGGAGGGGCGAAGGAGGAAGAAGGCAGCCAGCTGACTTCCTCCTCCTTCGCCCCTCCTCCTCCCCCGCTGGACGCGCCGCGGCTCCAATTGCGAGCCACGGTGCAGGGAGGGGAAGGAGGAAGGGCGACGGAGGAGGAGCTAGCTCACTTCCTCCTCCCTGCCCCCCCTCCCCCTCGCCCCCCGGCCGCCATTTTTTAAAAAAAATTTCAAATGGCGGCCGGGGGCATAGCGGGGGCCGTGTCCAACAGGCTGGGGGGCCATGTACGGGCCCCGTCTGGGTAATGGGACTGTGTGGAGGCGCCCTGGGTTTCTTCACCCTGTTTCTTTCCAATACACACATTAAACAAGAAACAATGCACGCACACATGATTAGAAAAGGAGGGAGAGATCTTCTCCTGGAGGAGCTGCATGGAAGACTGGCCAGTTAGGGTCATTTCTAAAGGATGGGACTGACTGGCTGACTGATGGAGTCACAGCGCAGGCAAGGGGTTCTCCTTGATGCTGCCTTGGATTTTTGTGTTCACCACGCACCTGCACGCACAGGAAGAGACCAAGAAGGCAAGGGGTTCATTGGGATTCCAGCGCAGGAGATGCTCCAGGAGTCCAGACAGACGCCCTTTTGCCACGCAACAAACACAAGACGCCCTTCTCTTCCTCCTCCTCACCCCCCCCCCCCTTCAAGGGTTTACCTCAGCAGCGCATGGTGCCCCTCCAGTCCATCGCACCCCGGCTGGTTGGTTGGTTTTGTTCATGAGCCCCTTGCTCGGTGGCCGCCCCTCCCTCTCCCTCTCTCTTGCCTCATTGTTCTCTGCTTCTTGTTTGGCTTGTTCCCTCTTTGTCTGTCTCTCTGTCTCTCTTTCCCCCTTTAGCCGGTGTGGGAAGGTGTTTAGTCTTGGGGACTCAGGCAGCGCGGTGTCGTTGCTAAGGGTAATCCTGGGTTGTTTTTTTTTACTTCCTCCATCTTTGGAGAGCGTGCAGGATTAGCCTGGGACAACTGGTCAAACCCCGAGAAACCGATCTAGCACACACACACACACACAGAGGAGCACGCAACGCTCCCTCAGATACATACACACACAAAGAGGTGCATGCCTCTATGTCCCCCTCCACGTGTCCAGCTGATTGACACACAGAGAGAAACCACAAGAGAGAGAGAGAAGAGAGCGCAGGAGCCCGGGAGCGCAGGCGTGAGGACCTCGGAGGGAGGTGGGGGGAAGCCCATAGAGAGGAGGCGATTTGCGCAGAAGGAGAAGAAGAAAAAAGTTCTTACTTGGAGTTTCAAAAGCCGCTGAATGCGTAGCTTATAAGGGGGGCGAGGGCGTGGACTGCATGGAGACCCGGGATGGGGGCGGAGTTATGTTGGACTGTAGAGCTGGTAACCTACAGGTCTATCCAATCAACCGGCATCTCAATGAACTGTAGAGTTAGTCACTGAAGATCCATCCAATCAGGCACTGAATAATAGCAGCCTGGAAGGAGGCTGGGACGCTGGAGCCAAAAAAACCCCTGTAATAAATGAAATGAAAGGCGCGCGTCTTCGAATGCCGCAACCTACGCCCACCTCACGTCACCGCCCCCCTACAGGGGTTCACCACCCCCCAAATTCTCCTGAGCCTCTCAACGCCCCCTTGGCTCACCTCACCGCCCACAAGGCGGTGGTACCTCCCACTTTGGGAACCACTGGTTTATACTGTAAGCAATTTTCACACCAGAAACCATGATATTCTGACAGATACTATCGGGCATGACCACCAGGCATGGAAAAGGGTACGCTTCTGTTTTCACATCTCCAGCAATCCCCTCTATGGGATCTGTCCATTTTAGCTGGTCACTCTGGGGTTATATCGCTTCTGTCAAATATTTTGTATTAAGTTCTCTAATGGTCCCTACAATTGAGAATTTGAATCCTTTATTCCAGAGATACTCCCATTTCTCTTCTATGTTTGGCTCCCTACCTCTCCCGCTGCGACCTGGCCACGGTGATCCAAGCCACGGTCATCTCGAGGCTCGATTACTGTAACGCGCTGTACATTGGCCTACCCTTGTCGATGATCCGGAAACTTAAGCTGGTGCAGAGCGCGGCAGCCCGTCTGCTACTAGGAGCCACAAGAACGGCTCATATAACACCGCTCTTGCGCGAACTGCACTGGCTGCCAGTTGAATTCCGGGTCCTCTTCAAGGTGTTAGTATTAACTTTCAAGGCCTTATATGGTTTGGGGCCAGCGTACCTGAGGGAGCGGCTTACCCCATATGTTCCCAGTTGATAACTGCACTCAGAGGGGCTCTATATGTTGGAGGTCCCGGGGATGAAGATATGCAGGCTATCGAGCACGCGACAGAGGGCGTTTTCAGTGGCCGCGCCGGCCTTATGGAATTCGCTCCCTGCAGAGACGCGCACGCTGCGGGACCTAATGACTTTCCGCAGGGCCTGTAAGACCTGGTTGTTCAGGCAGGCGTTTGGCCCCTGACTGGCATTTGTTACAACCTGCCACCCCGCCGCATCACTGCCATAGTGTCCCAAATGCTATGCGCTCGATACTGTGGTTTTAGGGGGGAGGGGACTTTTAACTTTTAACTGTTTTAACTGTTTTAATTGTTTTATAATGTTCACTTTATGTGTTTTAATTGGTCTGTTTGCGTGCTGTAAACCGCCCTGAGCTTCGGATAGGGCAGTCTATTAAGCTGAAACAATAAATAAATAAATGTTTCCCCCCAAGTCTCAGTCCCAAGAGACCATGACAGGCTTGATTCTATTGTCTTCTAAATTGGCCTCTGGGATGTATTCATATAATCTGGAGATCAAGCCCTTCTTTCCCATATTGAAAATGCACTCCCGTTTAGATTTCTTTCCTTCAAACCCTACTTTAGGAGCATCTTTTATGAATGTGAATTGATGAAACCAAAACCAATACTTGATGCCTAGCTCTTCTCTTCCTGTGAGGTTCCAATGATCTTCTTCCCTATAGGATCTTATTTCGTCCTTGAATATTGGCGTTAGGTCTGCTTCTAATGGGCGTAACCATAAAGAGTTTTCTGTCCATCCCTCCTTTATATCTCTTCCAGATTGGGTCTTAATATACGATTATTGAAATCTTTGTTTAGCCTAACCTTTCCGTACCAGGGATAGGCATGCCACCCAAATCTTAGACTGTGACCTTCTAAATTGAGAAGAGGGTGATTATTTCACTTTATCCATTATTTTAACCAGGTAAAGCAGGGGTCCCCAAATTGGCCCGTATAAGGCCCGAGGGCCAGATTCGGCCTTCCAAGGTCATTTACCCGACTCTCACTCTGGGTCAACCGAAGATTGAAACTACTTGAAAGCACACAACAACAACAATCCTATCTCATCAGCCAAAAGCAGACCCACGCTTCCCATTGAAATACTAATAAGTTTATATTTGTTAAAATTGTTCTTCATTTTAATTGTTGTATTGTTTTAAAGTGTTTTTTGCACTACAAATAAGATATGTGCAGTGTGCATAGGAATTCATTCAGGCTATTTTCAAATTATAATCCGGCCCTCCAACAGTTTGAGGGACTGTGAGCTGGGCCTCTATTTAAACAGTTTGAGGGCCCCTGAGCTAAAGCCTGGGGTGGACCATTCTAATGCGTCCTCCGCCCCTGCAGAGATTACGGGGCGCAGCAAGCCTAAACCTGATCAGGTGGTGGTCAGTCCATGGCAACGGAGCTATGGCCGGCTCCTCCACACCACCACCTTCCATCTTTTCAGAAAACCAAGTCTAGAGTGTGCCCAGCCCTGTGGGTAGGGTCAGATACTCAAAACAGGAGAGGGCAAAAGACTTACTAAGAAGTAAGTTAGCTCAAAATTATATCCATACAAGTATGGGAATCATACAAAGCCGGCTATACTAACCTAGAGCACTCAAGGGATGATACAACTGAGGCACACTATATTATGCTATTGGATCATATGCTTCCAAATTGTAGGAATACATGCATATTATTAAAACAAAACCTTCCCCCCACCCTTTCCAAATGATTTGCCCTCTCCTGTTTTGTGTGCTTTTCGAGTAAGGTCGCCCAGTGTTTTTTTAGGGTCAGATACTAGCTGGGACAGTCCCATGGTTGGCATGGTGGCCATGAAGTCCTGAGCTGCTCCCAACAGGGTGGTCTCTGCATAAACGTTGAGGTCCCCCAGCACTACAAACCCTTGGGACTCCAACGCCAGGCCCAAGATCACCCCGGCTAGCTCAGGCAGGGAAACTGTAGTGCAGCAGGGTGGTCGGTACCCTAACAGAATCCCTATTCTGTCCTGGTCACCTACCCTCAGATAGATACACTCAAATGAACCTGGTCTATATCAAGGGAAGGCACAGTGCCCCTCTATTCCGCTTTGGTCAGACCCCAGTGTCTAATTTTGTGTCTACTGTGTCAATTTTGAGCACCATATTTGAACACTGTAAGCTGAAACGTGTCCAGAGGAGGGCAATAAAGGTCTGGAGACCCTGAATCCCTCTAAGGAGCGACTCAAAGAACTGGGTGTGTTTATCCTGCAGAAGAGAAGGCTGAGAGGAGACATGGTAACCATGTGTAAATATCTGAAAGGATGTCCTAAGGAAAAGAGAGAAGGCTTCCTTTCTGCTGCTCTGGAGACTAGGACTTGGAGCAATGACAGGAAACGAAATTCCACCAGAACCTTAGGAAGGGCTTCCTGGCCACAAAAAGAGATTTTCAACATTGGAACTCTCTGCCTCAGAGTTTGGTGGAGGCTCCTTCCTTGGGGGCTTTTAAACATAGGCTGGATGGTGCCAATAAAGAGAAAAAATAGAACAAGTGCAAAGACGCCAGAATGGATGGATGTCCAAAGAACTTCGAACTGTGCTAAGCCTCAAAAGAGACATCACAAGGAGTGGAAAAAGGGAGAAATCACCAAAGAAGAATTCAAACGAATAACCAACTCCTGTAGGGAAAAGGTCCGCAAGGCTCAAGCGCAAAATGTGCTCAGGCTTGCCAGGGACATTAAAAGCAAGAAAAGGGGCTTTTTTTTATTACATCGGTAGAAAAAGGAAGAACAAGGAGGCGACAGGGCCTCTCCGAAGAGAAAATGGGGCAATGCTGACAGGCAGGGGATAGGGAAAAAGCAGAGCTACTTAATGCCTTCTTTGCCTCGGTCTTCTCACAAAAGAAAGTCATCCTCAACCTCAGCAACATGGAATGGATGAAGGACTTAGGGATCTCCAACCCCAAATAGGGAAAGAAGTCGTCCAGGAATACCTGGCCGCTCTAAACGAAGTCAAGCCCTCAGGGCCAGGTCAGTGTTCCCTCGCTACTTCGTGGTTCAGGTTTAACGGACTCGCTGTTTTGCAGATTAAAAAAAAAAAAATTTAAATATATATCATCGTATTTTCACTGTTTTGTGGGTTGCTGCCACTCTCCAAGGCGCTTTCCCTCCTCAGTCCTCCCTCCCTGCAGCCTTGAAGGGCCTTTCCTTCACTTTATTTTAAGCTTAAGAACACTTGAAATAGTGTATATATCAGGTCACCCAATAGCCGTCCGAAATAACTCACAGGAGTATCCTGGATATCTCTCAAACTTTACTACGGGGAATCCAAACAAGGTTAAAGCCAAAAGTGGCTGGTACAGCAATGCACATTCCTTTTATATCTTCCCTCCCCCATATTCAAACAGACAGTTCCCACCAGACACAAAACCCCGTGCTTTTTGCGCACCAAGACTTGGAGCGTTTCTTCTCAGGGTCGGGCGAGCAGGTGCTTACCTGTAGGGTACCTGGATTTCAGGGAGACCTTCCATTGACAAGGTCCCCTGTGACCTCCTGGCAAGGAAACTAGTCAAATGTGGGCTGGGCAAAACTATGGCTAGGTGGATCTGTCATTGGTTAAGCGGACAAACCCAGAGGGTGATTCTCCCCAATGCTTCCTCTTCTTCCTCCCGGAAAGAAGTGACGAGCGGAGTGCCATCAGCAGGGTTCTCTCCTGGGCATCCCGGTCTTGATCAGGATCTTCATTCATGACTCAGATGAAGGGTTAGAAGGCAGGATCGTCAAGTTTGCAGAGGGGACCAAATCGGGGGAGAGAGCCAAGACTCCAGAGGACAGGAGCAGAATTCAAAACAGTCTTCATAGACGAGAGAGATAATGGGCCACAACTAACAAAATGAAGTTCGATGGGGAGAAATGCAAGATACTCCACTTAGGCAGGAAAAAATGAAATGCAAAGATACAGAAAGGGGGCGCGCGGCTCAAGAGCAGTACGTGTGAAAAAGATCTTGGGAGTCCTTGCAGACAACAAGTTAAACATGAGCCAACAATGTGATGCTGCAGCTTTAAAAGCCAATGGGAATTTGGCCTGCATCAAGAGGAGTCTAGTGTATAGATCCAGGGAAGTCCTGCTCACCATGCTCTATTCTCCCTTGGGTAGACCACACCTGGAATCCCACTATGTCCAATTCTGGGCACCACAACTGAAGACAGATATTGCCAAGCTGGAATGTGACCAGAGGAGAGGACTCAAATGATCAAGGGCCTGGAGAACAAGCCCTATGAGGAGCGGCTTAAAGATCTGGGCATGTTTAGCCTGCAGACGAGAAGGCTGAGAGGAGACATGATGAACGCCAGGTATAAATACATGAGGGGAGTCATAGGAAGAGTGGAGCAAGCTAGTTTTCTGCTGCCCTGGAGACTAGGATGCAATGGACCAATGGCTTCAAAGTACAGGAAAGGAGATTCCACCTGAACATGAGAAAGAACTTCCTGACTGTGAGAGTTACGTGCGAAAGGGATTTTGGTGTCTTCCTAGCCCACAAGGTGAACATGAGCCAACAGTGTGATGCAGCAGTGGAAGAGGCCTGCAGGGAGGCCTGAGACCTGAGAGTGAGTGACGGGAAGGGAGGCATTTAGGAAGAGCCCCCTTGGGCTTAGGGAGGGGGTGTCTTTGGAGCCTCACTCACTTGCTTAGAACAACTACAATGACAATAATAGGGAGCAGGGGGAATTGGGGTCACTCCCTTCAGGGAGAAAACATGGGGCGTGGCCTATCAGGAAGCCACACCCATGTCATTCTCCCCAAGGGGAAGGCACACAATCTCAAAATCTGCACAGGCAAAGGAATAACAGTAAATATTGTATACCCACAAGCATTGTGAAATCACATAGATTAGAAACCTGCTCTTTCTCTTCCCTTTCCATCCCACTTGACCAGACTAGGCCACAGGTCCTTCCTAAGGCGGAGATGTCCTCATTCCTCGCATTCCAAGGCATATGCCATTTCAATTTAGGAGGCTGCGATTCCCAATTCGACGTTTGCAATTACCATCAACAAAGCACAAGGAGAATCAACAGAATTGTGCGGTTCCGGATCTAGACACAGTGTTTCTCACTTGGACGTTGCATGTTCTAGAGTCGGTAAACCAGACAATATCTGCAGTATTATGAAATTACATATATTAGAAACCAAGTCTTGCTCTTTTCTTTCTTTTCCATTTAAACAGATTGGGACACAGCAACAAGTGGCCGCATATACAGTAGCTAGCATACAATACAGTGAGAGAATACTCCAGAGAACAGGACCAGGATTCAAAATGACCTCAACGGATTAGAGCTAATTGGCCAAAACTAATAAAATAAAGGGGAAATGTAAGATTCAGGATGCATGATGCCCGGCTACATAATAGTTACCGTGTTTCCCCGAAAGTATGACACCCCCGATTGTAAGACGTATCGGGGGTGTCAGGGGGGTCGGCTAATGTAAGCCGTACCCCGAATGTAAGCCGTACCTCGTCGTCACGCCCACGCCGCCGCCGCCGCCCCATCGGCCGCGGCACACCTCCGCGGCGCACCTTTCTGCCAGGCCTCTGACGCGTCCAAGAAAGGGAGGGGGAAGAGCGCAAGGGGCGGAGGGAAGCGCCGGCGCGTCAGAGCGTCACTCTGACGCGTCGGCGCTCCCCTCCCGCCCTTGCACTCCCCCTCCCCTTTTTGTCCAAGAAAGGGAGGAAAGAGCACAAGGGGCGGAGGGAAGCGCGACGCGTCAGAGCGTCACTCTGACGCGTCGGCGCTCCTCCGCCCCTTGCGCTCTTCCCCTCCCTTTTTGTCAAGAAAGGAGGGAGAGCGCCAAGGGGCGGGAGAAAAGCGCCGACGCGTCAGAGCGTCACTCTGACGCGTCGGCGCTCCTCCGCCCCTGCGCTCTTCCCCTCCCTTTTTGTCCAAGAGGGAGGGGGGCGGCAAGGGGCGGAGGAAAGCGCCGACGCGCGTCAGAGCGTCACTCTGGCCGCGTCGGCGCTTCCTCCGCCCCTGCGCCTCTTCCTCCCTTTTTGTCAAGAAAGGGAGGGAAGGCGCAGGGGCGGAGGAGCGCCGACGCGTCAGAGCGTCACTCTGACGCGCCGGCGCTTCCCTCCGCCCCTTGCTCTCTTCCCCCTCCCTTCCTTCGTCGCGTCAGAGGCCTGGCAGAAAGGTGCGCCGCGGAGGTGTGCCGCGGCCAATGGGCCGGTTGCGCCGTGGGCGTGGCGACGGGGTACGTCTTAGTTTATATAAGACGTACCCCGAAAGTAAGGCGTAGGGGGACTTTTGGGGGGGGGGGGAAGAAAGTAAGACGCTGTCTTACTTTCGGGGAGACACGGTACATGTGAAAAGGATTTTGGAGTCTTCGTGGCCAACATGGTGAACGTGAGCCAATAGTGCGATGCAGCAGCCAAAAGAGCCAGTGGGGTTTTGAGCTGCATCACAAGGAGTGCCTCTCTCTCCTGCTTTGGTCAGACCTCTTCACCTGGGATCACACTGGGCCCAGTTCTGGGCCTCCCGGTTTGAAAGAGAGATTGACTTTAAGATGAAAAGCGAGTAGAGGAAGAAGGAGGCTAAAAGGATCAAAGCTCTGGAGACAATGAACAATCCCCTATGAGGAGGGTCTAGAGCAGACCTGGGCAATTGCTGGCCCTCCAGGTGTCTTGGACTTCAACTCCCAGAAATCCTAGCCAGTTTACCAGCTGTTAGGATTTCTGGGATTTGAAGTCCAAAACATCTGGAGGGCCGGCAATTGCCCAGGTCTGGTCTAGAGAGCTGTTTAGCCTCAGAAGAGAAAGTTGAGAGGAGACATGGAAGCCATGTACAAATACGTGAAAGGGTTTCCTCCTAAGGAAGAGGGAGGGGGCTTCCTTTCTCCTGCCCTGGAGACAAGGACTCAGGAGCCATGGGTTCAAATGACAGGAAATAAAGGAGATTCCACCGGAACAAGCGGAGGAACTTCCTGGCCATAAGGAGACCTGTTCAACAGTGGAACTCTCTGCCTCAGATTCCAGTGGAAGCTCCTTCTTTGGAGGCTTTTAAACAGAGGCCCCAGCAATGTAACAAGGAGAGAAAGTCAAGCCATCAAAGACCTCAACTCAGATCCAGGCATCATTCTCCCAGCGGACAAGGGAATGCCACAGTAATCATGGAAAGAGAAGAATAAAAAGCAAAAATCAGGCAACTCCTGGATCCCACAATAGACAATGAACTAAAAAACAGATGCAGCCACCAAAAGAACCAGAAAAACTAACACTCTGGTCAAGAACTCCTCCATCCACTTCAACATACGCCAACAACTATGCAAACCGGAAGCCCTCCCACCGAGGCTTTATGGACTCCCAAAAACCCATAAGGACACCACCCCACTCAGACCCATCGTGATGCCATTGGATCCCCCGCATACGACTTGGCGGAATGTTTGGCTGCACAGCTACAAACCCGTATTGGGCTCACTATGCACTACATCAAGGACTCAGCCCACTTCATAGAAAAACCAGCAGCCTCAAGCTCAACACCAATGACAAGCGGATCAGCTTCGATGTGGTGTCTCTATTTACCAAGGTCCCGGTAGCAGACACCCTCACACTCATCAACCAGAAGTTCCCAGAAGACATCACAGCCCTCTTCCACCATTGCCTCACCACAAGTAGGACAATGATTTCTAGGAGCAGAAAGATGGAGTAGCCATGGGGAGGGAGCCCTCGCAGCCCCGTCATAGCAAACTTCTACATGGAGCACTTTGAAAAACAGGCCCTGGAAACAGCAACAAAAAAGCTTACTACATGGCTCAGATATGTGGATGGCACCTTCACCATTTGGAGCCACGAAGAAGAAGAACCGGACATGTTCCTGAACCTCTTGAACAGCATCCGCTCAAACATCCAATTCACTGAGGAAAAAGAAAATAAAGGAAAACTGCCACCTCTAGATGTCCTAGTCATCCGCAAACCAGATCAAGAATTGGATCGCAGAGTTCACAGAGAACCTTCACACACGGATAGATACAGACATCAACACTCCAACCATCTCCCAAGTCAAAAAAGAAGCACCATGAAAGCCCTGGCAGACCACGCAAAAGGAATCTGAGAAGCTCACCTCCTCCAAGGGGAACGGGACCCCCTCAACTGGGCTTGACAGGGCAACGGAGGCTCCACCACAGGCATCAGAAGAGCTGCAAGACCGAGAAGAAGCCACAAGAGTCAAGACCAAGATCCCGGGGATGAGAAGGGTGGGGTAGAAATACTGTAAATAAATGTAAACAAACTACTGACTGCAGAGAGAAGCTGATGAGGAAACACAGCATGCAAACTATCTAGAGACCCACTAAGGAAATCCCACCAGTGCTCCGTTCAGCAAAGGACAAGAGGGACCGTCTCCCCTCGGCAGGAGTTGACTGTATACCAGGCAGCTGTGGACAAGAAGTCTACATAGATGGGGACCCCCAAACTCAGCATTGCCCAAACACGCGTCAAGGAACACGGAAGGCACTGCAGGCTACGTCAAAAATGATGGAGGTGATCCAGAAGGATTGGATAATAGAGGTTTTAAGGGAGGCGGATAATAAGAGAAATGCAAACACCCAAAGTAATTGGGTCAAGATACAAGAATAGCACAAGACAGAATTTAATGTAGACTCAAACCTTCTATAAAGGAGGAAATTTCTATATATAATAATGTTTTTCTTATTTATATTTCAGGAAGCAGATGCAAAATATTAGAAAAGCTAAAGCAGTCAGAATATTATATGTTTTATAAAGAACTAGCTGTACCCGGCCACGCTTTGCTGTGGCAAAGAACAGCAACATCCCTTCCTACCTTTTGGTCTTGTTCTCCCCCTGTCTTCCTTATCCTTCAGCTTGTTCCTTCTCTCTTTGCTCCTTGTATATGAACTATAAATCCCAGTAACTACAACTCTCAGATGTCAAGGTTTTTCCCCCCACTCCACTGGTGTTCACATTTGGGCATAAACTCCACCAGTGTTCACAGGTGGGCATATGGAGTATTGATGCCAATGCTGGTTCCAATCTGTCATTGATTGCACAGTGCTCTCTGGATGTGGTTGAACTACAACTCCAGAAGTCAAGGACAATATACCCACCAAACCCTTCCTTTTTTCCTATGGGTCATGGGAGTTCTGTGTGCTAAGTTTGGTTAACATCCATGGTTTGGGGGGTTCAGAGGAGTTGGGAGGAAGGAGGGCCGAAGTTGGCCCAGGCGTGCTGTAGGTCTTGCTTCTCTTCCCTCTCCTTCTCCCCCTCATGTAGGCATGGAAGGGTTCCTTGGCAGTATGGGAGGAAAGGACAGGAAGGAGGAGGGGAGGGAGGGAGGGGAAAAGAAGTGAATGCACAGTGCATCTGTGGTGCAGGGGATCCTGGGAATTGTAGTTTCCCAGATGTTTTGGCTTTTGGAGTGTTTTATTGTTATTGTTTGTGTGGTTTTGAAGGCTAAACACACCTTGTGTTATTTCCGATGGGTCTGGGGAGTTCTGTGTGCTAATTTTGGTTGAAATCCATTGTTGGGGGAGTTCGGAGGAGTTGGGAGTCCCAAACTCCTGGAGGGAAGGAGGGCCAAAGTTGGCCCAGGCGTGCTGTAGGTCTTCCTTCTCCTCCCTGTCGTTGGCAGCATGGGAGGGGAGGAAAGGACAGGAAGGAGGGGCAGAAGTGAACTGTGCTCACCCCTTTGTGCCTTCCTGTCTTCCCTCGTTGTGGTGCTCAGCAGCGGGGAGGTGGGGAGGAGGGAAGTGTGCCTGCCTGTCTTTCCTCCTCTCCTCTCTCCCTCTCTTCTCCCTTTCTTCCTCATTCTTCAGCTCTTTCCCTCTGTCCTCCCTTCCTTTCCTTTTTGTATCACTCCTCCCTCCCTCCCCTGAGAGAGAGAGGTAGAGGGAAAGAGAGAGGGAGGCAGGCGAGGGCGGCATGGAGTCAGGGGCGGTTTCGGCGGCCCCGGGAGAGAGAGAGAGGTGAGTGGGAAGCAGGCCTGGACCTTCCTTTCTGCCTTTCCTTGCCTGAGGGAGCCCGTCCAAGGCCTTCTCTCGAGGGGAGCCTGCTTCTCTGGCATTCGGGCAGGAGCTCAGGACCGGGCCGCACCGCCGCGTCCTTGGCCTTCTCCGCCGCCTCCTAGGCGGTCAGCGGCTGGGAAGCGGCGGAGGAGGGCTCCGATCGCCGGTGGAGAGGCGGAACGGAGGAGGAGTGGCTACGAAGGAGGAAGGGAGGCACCTCCTCCTTAGCCCTTCCTCCTGCGTTCCGCCTCTCCCCCGGCGATCGGCCCCCTCCACCGCTTCCCAGCCATGGACCGGCTATGAGGCGGCGGAAGCCAGGAGGCGGCGGCGGCCGGTCCTCTTGGAAACCGGGTGGCGGGGGGTGGCGGGGGGGAGGTGGGAGGGGCTGGGGAGGGGAGGGTGTCCCCGCCCCTGGCCGCCCCCCCGCCACTCTTGGAAACCGGGTGGCGAGGGGGGGGGGCGGGGGGAGGTGGGAGGGGCTGGGGCGGGGGGGAGGGGGGTCCCCGCCCCCTGGCCACGCCCCCGCGCCGCGCTTGGAAACCGGGTGGCGGGGGGGTGGCGGGGGAGTGGGAGGGGCTGGGGAGGGGAGGGTGTCCCGCCCCCTGGCCACGCCCCTCGCCACTCTTTTAAACCGGGTGGCGCGGGGTGGCGGGGGTGGGAGGGGCTGGGGAGGGGGGGGGAGGTGTCCCCGCCCCCTGGCCACGCCCCCTCGCCACTCTTGGAAACCGGGTGGCGAGGGGGGGTGGCGGGGGGAGGTGGGAGGGGCTGGGGAGGGGGGAGGGTGTCCCCGCCCCCTGGCCACGCCCCCTCGCCACTCTTGGAAACCGGGTGGCGGGGGGGTGGCGGGGGAGGTGGAGGGGCTGGGGAGGGTGTCCCCGCCCCTGACGCCCCCCTCGCCACTCTTGGAAACCGGGTGGCGGGGGGTGGCGGGGGAGTGGGAGGGGCTGGGGAGGGAGGGTGTCCCGCCCCTGGCCACGCCCCTCGCCACTCTTGGAAACCGGGTGGCGAGGGGGGTGGCGGGGGAGGTGGGAGGGGCTGGGGAGGGGGAGGGGTGTCCCCGCCCCTGGCCACGCCCCTCGCCACTCTTGGAAACCGGGTGGCGAGGGGTGGCGGGGGAGGTGGGAGGGGCTGGGGAGGGGAGGGTGTCCCGCCCCTGGCCACGCCCCTCGCCACTCTTGGAAACCGGGTGGCGAGGGGGTGGCGGGGGAGTGGGAGGGGCTGGGGAGGGGAGGGGTGTCCCCGCCCCTGGCCACGCCCCTCGCCACTCTTGGAAACCGGGTGGCGGGGGGTGGCGGGGAGGTGGGAGGGGCTGGGGAGGGGGAGGGGTGTCCCCGCCCCCGGGCCCCGCCCCCTCGCCACTCTTGGAAACCGGGTGGCGAGGGGGGGTGGCGGGGGAGGGAGGGGCTGGGGAGGGGAGGGGTGTCCCCGCCCCTGTCGCCCCCTCGCCACTCTTGGAAACCGGGTGGCGAGGGGGTGGCGGGGGAGGTGGGAGGGGCTGGGGAGGGGGAGGGGTGTCCCGCCCCTGGCCACGCCCCTCGCCACTCTTGGAAACCGGGTGGCGAGGGGGTGGCGGGGAGTGGGAGGGGCTGGGGAGGGGGAGGTGTCTCTTGGAAACCGGGTGGCGGGGGGTGGCGGGGGAGGTGGGAGGGGCTGGGGAGGGGGCGGGGTGTCCCCGCCCCCTGGCCACGCCCCCTCGCCACTCTTGGAAACCGGGTGGCGAGGGGGGTGGCGGGGGGAGGTGGGAGGGGCTGGGGAGGAGGGGAGGGGTTTCCCCTCCTCCTTCCAGGTCCCCCCCCCCGCCGCTCTTCCTGATCAAAGGAGGAGGCGGAGGAGGCGCACTGGCTGCCATGTGCGAACGTTCTAAGCGTTCGCTGCTGGCAGCGAAGTGGCAGTGGGATTCCCTTTGTTAAATTTTAGGGGTGGTGTTTTAGGGTGTTGCTAGGTAGTTAGGTCGGGTTTTTGACTGTTGTCTGTACCTTGTGGTCTGGGCCAGTCAGTTGTTTAGTGTGGTGTTTCTGCGACGTATAGTTTCGTTGTCTATATCAATCTTTGCACGACCGTGTCTCCTTTATATATATAGATATTGTCTCAGTATTTGATTAAGCAACAAGGAAGGAATGCTTTGCGACATATCTTAGTTTGGTTTTCCTTTTTTCTTTCCCCCCCATTGCTTATATTCTTATTATCTTCCTTTTGAATCCTATTTTATATGTAAACTGTATTTTGATTTTTGAAACTATAGGAGAGCACGCGAGGAACCAGCCTGGACACAGCATATGATTTGAGAACACGGAAATGCTGGACCACTCTGACCACCACGTCAGGCCACACAGAGAAGCCACTAAAATCCTCAAGAAGCAGGTGGACAAGGTCAACAGAAAGGAAGAAACCAGGAAAAGGAACACAATCTGGTGACCAGTCATAAAAATCCTCTAAAATCAGGAGAGCAAATAAAAACAACACTCGAAAACAGGGGAATTCCAGACAGGAAACAATCAGGGCCAGCTATTCACCTCCCAACAAACGATTCCCCCAGGCAGTAAGAAGCCAGGCCTTGAAATCCACTAGGCCATTAAATGCTAGTCAAGGTGGCCTGTTGCAGCCTTCACACTTGCCTCCAACACACAAGAGTTCCTTCTCCCACCCGGAGGCTTTGAAACAGAGGCTGGATGGCCGTCTGTCGGGGGTGCTTTGATTTCTTTGCATGTCATGCTTGCAAATTGGTACATTATAAATTGTATGCTGATGCTTTTGTGTTCTGGTGAGGTTTGGGGGGAGATGGATCACGGAGGATGGTTTTTGCAGTACCTCCCCCCACTTCGGCCCCTGCCTCCACAGACCACTGCAACCCCCTTGAATGACGGACCTGGACCAAACATGGGACGCAGACCCCACATGACCCGCGTTACATCCTGGTGAGGTTTGGAGGAGGATGGAACATGCACAATGCCATTTGCAGTCCCTGATGGCCAGTTGAATATACTGGAGGGATTTGGGGGGAATTGCCATTCATGTTGGGAGTTGCAGTTCACCCGCACCCAGAGAAACTGTGAATGCCCCGACAACGGAGTGGGCTTAGACTTGGCACAGAGAACCCTCATGACCAACTGAACACACTAGAGGGGTTTTGAGGAGGGGGAAGTGACCTTGATTTTTGGGAGTTGTAGTTCCCGAGTCCTGAGACATGGTGAGTGCACCCTCATGGGGCTCAAAGGACATGGAAGGAAGGAAGGAGCTCCGGGCACAAAAGAGAACAACCTTGGAGCAGAGGACGTGGGTGTCACGAAGAGGAGGGGGGGGAGAGGGAGGGAAGGGCCTGGCTGGGTTGTCCTGCCACTCCCAGAATGCGAGGCCAGGCCTGCCATGTCCACACACACGCACACCCAACTGATGGAACATGGACGGTGCGATTCACAGTCCCTTTTCCTGCCTCCAGGGACTGCTGAACCCCTCCCCCAAACTGATGGCCGTGGACACTGGCCCTGAATGACCCACTTGACATCCCATTGAGGCTTGGGGGAGGATGCAACGTGGAGGGTGGGATTGGGTCCTTTCGCCCTTGTCAACAGGCAGGTGTGACCCCCACATGTGACTGACTTGGGGCATAGATCCCTGAGAAATACACAGGAGGGATGGGGGGGGGGTGGCTGTTCGTTTTAGGAGTTGTAGTTCACCAGCACCCAGAGAAACGGAGTGTCCCGTCCCCCCCCGCAGACTGCGGACTGGACTTTGACTTGGCACAGAGACCCCTCCCCCCTTGCAATGATGGGCCTGAGCAACTGAACACCCTGGAGGGGTTTGGGAGGGAAGGGACTTTGATTTTTGGGAGCTGTAGTTCACCCACATCCTGAGAAACGGCGAGTGCCCCCTCATGGGAGCCAGGGCCTCAAAGGACAGGGAGGGAGGGAAGGCAGGGGCCCCGGGCACCAAAGAGAACAGCCTTGGAGCAGAGGGAGGGAGGGGGTGTCACGGAGGGGGAGAGGGAAGGAGGGAGGGGAGGGCCTGGCTGGGTTGTCCTGCCACTCCCAGAATGCGAGGCCGGGCCTGCCATCTCCCCCCCCGCCCCCAATTGTGGTGGATGACGTGGCTTCTCCCCCCCCCCGGCCAGGCCTGCTCAGATCCACCCCACCGCCTGCTGGGCTTTGAAGTGGCCTTCCTTCCCTCCTGCCTTGGCTTTTCTCACCCGAGCAGCCCCGCGGAAGGAGGGAGGGAGCCCCGCCTGCCAATCACTCGGGAAGACAGGCAGAACCCCCCCTCACTCCCTCCTCCCTCCCCCGCCAGACAGACACACACTCACTCACACACAGGGAGCACTAGGCCCGGCCCCCCTCAGGCTCACCTCCTCGTCCCAAGACGCCGCGATGAGGACAGAGAGAGAGAGAGAGAGAGGCCCACGGAGGAGCAGGAGGGCTCCCTCAGGCCAAGGGGCGGGCGGGCGGGCAGGCCGAGTTCCACAGAGAGGCTCCCTCCCTCAGCCCAGGAAGGGGACCTTCTGCTGCTGCTGCTGCCGTGCCCTGGTTGCCGGGAACGCCGCTCCCTCCGTCCCTCGCCCTTCCCGGCCGGCCTGCTCCTTCCTCTCCGCCTCCTGGGCCCTGGCTCGGAGTGGCACAAAATGGCGCCGGTCGGGCTTCTCCTCCTTCTCCCCTCAGTGTGGCCCCGCCCACCGGCGCTTTCCCGCCCATTCCCATGAGGGCCAATCAGGAGGCCGCCTCCCGAGGGCCAATCAGGGCGCGGGGCGCGTGCAGTTTCTCCAGGCGGGATTCTCCTTCTTCTCCCCTCAGATTGGCCCCGCCCACCGCCCTCCCCTCCTCCTCGGCGGCGCTTTCCCGCCCATTCCCATGAGGGCCAATCAGGAGGCTGCCTCCCGAGGGCCAATCAGGGCGCGGGGCGCGTGCAGCTTCTCCAGGGGCCTCCTTCCCAGCGCCTGGCCCTCTTGGGGCAGCTGGGGGCTCCCGGCCTCTCTCTGGAGCAGGCCTGGGCCAATTTGGGCCTTCCCTTCGGGTGTTTTGGACTTCAACTCCCACAATGCCTCACAGCCTCAGGCTCCTTCCAAAGGGATTGTGGGAGTTGAAGTCCAAAGACACCTCCTGGAGCAGGCCTGGGCAAACTTGGGCCTTCCCTTCGGGTGTTTTGGACTCCCAACTCCCACAATTCCTCACAGCCTCAGGACCCTTCCAAAGGGATTGTGGGAGTTGAAGTCCAAAGACACCTCCTGGAGCAGGCCTGGGCAAACTTGGGCCTTCCTTTCGGGTGTTTTGGACTCCCAACTCCCACAATTCCTCACAGCCTCAGGCCCCTTCCAAAGGGATTGTGGGAGTTGAAGTCCAAAACACTTGAAAGGCCCAAGTTTGCCCAGGCCTGCTCTGGAGGAAGGGCCACTTGGGGGGGGGGGGGATGGGGGATGTTGGTGCTTTGGTCCATTCTAGAAGAGGCAGCTGCAAAGGCTCCACCGGGACAGAAGGGTTGTGGCAATCAGGCCACATGGGAGGGGTTCGCAGTGCTGCTCTTGGATTGCAGGTGAACTACAGATCCCAGCAACCACAACTCACCAAGGCCAATCCCACCCCAAAACCCACCAGATTGGGAGTTTGGGCCTACCGGGCACGCAAGCCGAATTGGGTGCAGACCCACCGTTGTGGTTTGCGTGACCAGCCATCTCTGGGTGCAGCAGGTGAACTACAACTCCCACCAGACAAGGTCAATCCCTCCCAGAGAGAGAGAGAGCTGTCCATTGTACCTGCCTTACGAGGCCATGGGGTGTCTGGGTGCCTAAGGCGGTCCCTGGAGCAGCCCTCTTCCTTCGGACACCCTCCCGCTGAGACTCCACCTCTCCCCCCCCAATGGCCACGGCCAGGACTGGACACAGTGGGGCCTCAGGTCACGTGGTCTGGCCAAGGCAGAAGGGAGCGTAGGCAGCCAGCGGGGCTGAGTTCTGCTCCTCTCTCCTGGAGTCTTGGCTCTCCCTCCCCATTTGGTCCCCTTCTGCAAACTTGATGGCCCTGCCTCCTCACCCTTCATCTAGGTCAGGCCTGGGCAAACTTGGGCCTTTCAGGTGTTTTGGACTTCAACTCCCATAATTCCTCACAGCCTCAGGCCCCTTCCAAAGCAAGGAATTGTGGGAGTTGAAGTCCAAAACACCTGAAAGGCCCAAGTTTGCCCAGGCCTGATCTAGGTCATGGATGAAGACCTTGAGCAGGACCGGGATGCCCAGGAGGGGGGAACCCTGCGGATGGCCCTCCACCCCCCCCCCCACTTCTCTCCAGGTTGAAGAGGAGGGAGCCTTGCGGAGAATGCATCACCCTCGGGGTTCCTTCGCTTAACCAATTCAAGATCCACCTCACCATTTATTATTTATTTACCGTATTTCTTTCCCGTCACTTCTCGACCCTGAAGGCGGACTCAGGGCAGCGGACATTGAGCCCCATCAAGAGACTGTTTCAACAATTACAATAAAACCACAATGTAAACACATCGTCATTAAAATCAGCATACAGTTTAAACCAGAGCTGTCCAACAGGTGGCCCTGGGGCCGTACACGGCCCCCGAGCCCCTTCCCTACGGCCCCCTAACTTGTTTTAATAAAATACAAATTAAAAATAAAAAATGAAATAATTTTTTTAAAAAAATACCTACTTCCGGGTTTAGGCAAGCATCACGAGACTACGCCAGCCACAGACAGGATTTCGAGGGAGGTCGAAATCCCGTCTGTGGCTGCGTAGTCTCGCGATAGCTGCCGAAATCTCGGGTCCCGCAGGATTTGTGGCCGGCCTGGGCGCGTGCCTCCTCCTCCCTCGCGGCTGCTTCCAGGCCAGCCCCCATTCCCTCAGAGAGAGGGAGGAGGGGAGTGAGGCAGGGAAAGCCCCTCCTGGCTCTGTTCTCTTCCTGTGGAGGGCCCTCGCTTCCCGCCCCGTGGATGGGAGAGCCGCCGCGCCCGGCCTGAGCTTGGCCTCGGCTCCAGCGGGGCTCTTCGGGGACGGCGGCGGCATTGGGGCTTCGGCCCTGTGGCGGGGCTCCCGCAGTATGGGTAAGGAAGGGCCTGGCTCAAATCAATCAATCTAAAAACAGTGGGACGTTGGGTGAGGGGGGGAGGAGTCCCTCAGCGGCAGTTTCCTTGGTGACGCTTTCTTCCCCTCCTCCGCGCCCCCTCCCCCTTGTTGTGCTGCCTTCCCCCGCGTGCAGGACGCAACGTGGCTTCCTTTGCGCCTGCCACCACGGCTTGATTTCACTTCAGGGAGGGAGGGAGCTCTTTGGGCCTCCTCCACCCGCCTCTGGGAAAGGAGGCCCCATCAAGCCCTGCGACCGCATTGAGGTGTTTGGGGTTTTTTTGGTGTGTGGACTCAAATAACTCAAAGGTATTAGGAAACATTCCCCCAAATCCACCAGTGTTCCCATTTGGGTATATTGAGTATTCATGCCAAGTTTGGTCCAGATCCATCATTATTTGAGTTCACAGTGCTCTCTGGATGGAGGTGAACTACAACTCCACAACTCAAGGTCAATTGTAAGTAAATTGGAGCCGGGGAGGGGGCGGAGCCGGAGGTTGTGGAGCCAGGGGCGGAGGCAGACCCTTCGGCCCCCCAGGTGATCAGTGACCGGAATTCCGGCCCTTGAGCCTGTAGAAGTTGGACAGCCCTGGTTTAAACCATACATAAGCCATCCATTAAAGCGATCAACCACCCTCGCCAGTCGTATCGTCGTGCCACTTCGTCCCTTGAAAGTCCTGCTTACATCGATTAACCCAACGCCTGGTCCCAGAACCAGTACAGGAAGGAGAAGGAAGGGAAGGGAAAAGGAAAGGAAGGAGGGAAGGAAGGAAAGGGTGGGAGGGAGGGAGGGAAGGGAGGAAGAAGTTTGCGGGGGGTTTCTGGGATTTTTATGTCAGTGTTGTGTTTTACGAAGGCATTGAATGTTTGCCATTGTGATGTTGGAATTTGCCCTGAGTCCCCTCGGGAGAGAGGGTGGAACACAAAGAGTTGATTATTATTATTAGTATTGAGCCAGTAAATCAGAAGGCGTTTCCTTCTTGGGAGGAGAGAAATGACCAATCTCCATAAAAGAGTGAAGAGTAGAGGCATCCCAATGGCCACAAAGATCCACGTAGTTAAAGCAATGGTATTCCCCATAGTAACCTATGGATGTGAGAGCTGGACCAGAAGGAAGGCTGAGCGAAGGAAGAGAGGTGCTTTGGAACTGTGTTGCTGGAGGGCAATCCTGAGAGTGCCTTGGACCGCGAGAAGATCCAACCAGTCCGTACTTCAGGAAAGAAAGCCCGGCTGCTCATTGGAGGGAAGGAGATGAGAGGCAAAGGTGAAGTCCTTTGGCCACATCACGAGAAGACAGGAAAGCTTGGAGAAGGGAATGATGCTGGGGGAAAGAGAGGCCGACCAAGGTCAAGATGGATGGATGGCATCCTCGAAGGGACTGGCTAGACCTGAAGGAGCCCCTGGGGGTGGCCAAGGGTGACAGGGGGGAGCTCTGGCCTGGGCCAGGAGGGCACAAAGAGGCAAAAGTGACTAGACGAATAAACAAAAAGCCATGTTAGTGAAATAACACGTGAGCCTATTGTATCTCTTTGGAGACATGGGGGGAGGATATTCTTCACTTTAGGAAGGAAGTGAGGTAAAAGAAAAGAGTTCCAACGATGACATCTTCTTTAAGGAGAGTAATAACCATCATAAGATTATTTATTTTATTTATTTTTTATTATTCTTATTATTTTGATTTGTATACCCTCCTTTCCCATTGGCTCAGGACGGTTTACAGCATATCGACTTCATCATAAAACACATCACAATCAACAACATAAAAGCAAACAGTAAAAACAATTAACCATATTCAATTATAACCAGGGGTGGTTATTCATACATTAAATGCACGCCGGAACAGTACTGTAGCTCATTGATTGCTCGAACTTCCGGTGGCAAGCTGTTCCACAGTTGAGGTGCAGCCACAGAAAAGGCTCTGTGTCTAGTAGATGACAAGTCGATGGTTCGCAGGGAGGGAATCTGCAGAAGATTGAGGTCTTCAGAACGGAGAGATCTCTGGGGAACATATGGGAGTAGGCGGTCCCTCAAGTACACTGGCCCCAGACCATACAAGGCCTTAAAGGTTAAAACCAATACTTTGAAGGTGATCCGGTGCTCAATTGCCAACCAGTGCAGTCGCTGCAGAGTTGGGGTGATATGCGCCCTGGCTGGCACTCCAGCCAGGAGCCTCGCTGCTGCGTTCTGCACCAGTTTAAGTTTCCGGATGACCGACAAAGGCAGGCCAATGTAAAGGGCGTTACAGTAGTCCAGCCTTGAGATGACCGTAGCTTTTATCACGTAGATTGTATTGGCATTCCGCCCTCTCTCCCCAGGGGGGCTCAGGGCAGAGTAACCGATGGTCCTTCAGAATCTGTGTTGATCCAGGGTCTGGAGAACAAGCCCTATGAGGAGCGGCTTCAAGAGCTGGGCATGTTTAGCTGAGAGGAGACAGGACGAGGGCCAGGGATCCAGAGGGGAGGGAAAGTCAGAGGAAGGAGGGAGCAGGCTTGTTTTCTGTGGCCCTGGAGACAATAGGAGAATAGGTTCAAACTACAGGGAAGGAAGGGGATTCCACCTGAACATGAGGATGAACTTCCTGACTGCGAGCGAGAGAGAGAGAGAGAGTAGTTCAGCAGTGGAACTCTCTCTCTGCCCCGGAGGGAGTGTGGTGGAAGGAGGCTCCTTTTTTGGAGGCTTTGTTTAAAGGCTGGATGGCCATCTGTCGGGGGTGCTTTGAATGCAATTTTCCTGCTTCTTGGCAGAATGGGGTTGGACTGGATGATGGCCCACCAAGTTGAGGATTCGATGTTTTATCTTAACTTCTTCTACTGTCCCTTCTTTTCCGCAATAACCAAATAATAACTGTATTGATACCCCACCCCAACCTCCCAAAGGGACTCAGGGCGGATTACAAAACAGCACATGTTGGTGCTGTGAAACACGTAAAAATACAAAAAAGATATAGCAACCTTAGTAACAGCACAATATCAAAGCATAAACAACACATATGGAAGACAAAACCAAATATTCAATATCTAAATATTCAACGCCAGTAATTAAAACGAACGCTACTAAAATCCAAGCGACATGAAGAGCGTCCAAATTTGCAGAGTGAGTATGCCTTATTTTCATCTTATCAATTAACTTAGTCAAACTCTATTTTTTCTACGACAGGAGAGTCTCGCGTATCCAACCTAAACGGGCCGACAGAATGTTGGGTATGCGTAAATGTTGGATAACACGGAGAGATTAAGGAAAAACCTATTAAACGTCAAATCACGTTATGATTTTGCAAATTAAGCAGAAAAAAATCATGTTTTACAAAAAAATCAACAGAAAAAAACAGTTCAATACACAGTAGCATTGTGTAGCAATTACTGTATTTACGAATTTAGCACCAAAACAGACAATAATTCTTTGTTTCTCCCACCCTGGATGCTATTCCACAGGTAAATATACACTCCACTTCCCTCACCCGTGGATCCGGGCGGGAGGCAGACTGCTTTGGATAATACAGAACGTTGGAGAAGTGAAGGTTGGATAAGTGAGTTTCTACTGTATTAATAGCAGCCAGAATACAATCTCTTGATCATGATGTCTGTGATGAACCACATGGAACAGCGATAGAGGAAATGAGGCAGTAGGCGCGGGCAGTCCATGGATCTAAATGGTCCTAAAGTACTTGCAAAACGAGGGGGCTGGTGCTTTGCTTCTAAAGTGTTGCTAAAGTTCTGGTGGGGAAAATTTCGGAACTCTGAAAAAATCTTAAACATTTCATTATAAATTGCATTTCCCAATTGGTTCTGTCATAAAAATCGCCAATAACAAAATAATAATGAAAGTTTGAAAGTTTTGTCAAGTGTTCTGAAATTTTCACCCCCAGAACTTTAGCAACACTTTAGAAGCAAAGCACCAGCCCCCTCGTTTTGCAAGTGCTTTAGGAGCATGGACTGCCCGTGCCTTCTGGACGCCGCTGCACTTCATAATAATAATAATACTTTATTTCTAACCAGCAGCCATCTCCCCAAAGGGGACTCAGAACGGCTTACATGGGGCCAGGCCTGAACAACAAATACAAAAAATATCACAAACATCGGAAAACAATAAACACAGAAAGAGCAATAAACACAATAAAAATACATCTATGGAAACACAACAACATAAGTGAATCTAAACAAAAACATGTACATATAAAATGTTTAAAAACTCGGAGGAGATAACAGGAGTAGTGTCAACACATAAAGGGTCACATGAGGGGAAGAGGTCTCGTCAAGAAAACGGGGGCATTTGGGAGTCTAATCTCCACTCTCATCCCAGGCCCTTGTTCCTTAGCTACAATTTAAACTAGTATTCCCTTGTCCTTCTTTACACTTTGGCCATGTTTTATGGCCGTTGTCACCATAGGTTATTGGGCGTTGTTCGGAGTTTAAGCGGCTGTTTCATAGGCTCTTGGTTTCACTTTCTGTATTGTCCTGTGTGTTCATTTTATGCATTGTTTTAGGCACTTTGTGTCATATGCAAGCCACCCCAAGTCCGTTCTGGGAGATGGAGGAAGGGTACAAAAATGAAGTTGTTATTTTATTGACACAAAAACACACTTTGTCACAGCAAACGAGACCTACATACTGGATTTCGTATCACACTTCCCAAGAGTCTAGGACTGTGTGATGTATTTTCAAACAATGCGCACAGATCCAAGTCAGGTGGCTTTTTGCAGTTGATAGATGATGATTTTGTCAATGTTTATGGTTTCCAAATGCTGGTTGAGATCTTTTGGCACAGCACCCAGTGTGCCAATGACCGCTGGGACCACCTGGACTGGTTGCTGCCACAGCCTTTGCCGTTCGATTTTGAGGTCCTGAGAACAGCTGAGTTTTCCCTGTTGTTTTTCCTCAATGCGTCTGTCACCCGGCATGGCGACATCAATAACCCAAGGTGTTTTTTTTTCTTTTCCACAATTGTGATGTCTGGTGTATTGTGTTCCAGAAGTTTGTCAGTCTGGGTTTGAAAGTCCCACAGTATTTTTACGTGTTCTTTTTCCACTACTTTTGCAGGTTGGGGATCCCTTTACCAGTTCTTTACTACTGGCAGGTGGTCCTTGTGACATAAGTTCCAGTGAATCTTCTGGGCCACAAAGTTGTGCCTCTGTTTGCAGTCCGTCTGTGAGATTTTCTTGCAGCATCTGAGGAGATGATCCATGGTTTCATCGGCTTCCTTGAAGTCTGCATTTTGGGTCATCAGCGGATTTTTCAATCAATCCTGGCCTTAATGGCCTTTGTCCTGATGGCTTGCTCCTGGGCTGCAAGAACCAGTCCTTCTTCGGTCTCCTTCTCCAGGGTCCCATTCGTGAGCCATCACCAGGTCTTCTCCTTGTCAACTTTTCCTTCAGTTTTGTCCAGGAACTGTTTGTTCTGCCAGGTGTCAGCTCTGGTTTCTAGGGCAGTTTTCTTGTACTGATACTTTATCTGCTGTGCTTTGAGAAGTTTCCAATTATTGACTTCAATCCATGCAGGTTCTTCACTTCCCTTTGCATATTCTGCCAGTGCATGCCCCCCGATGGGTGCTACCTTATCGTGGTGGGGGCCTTAACTGCTCCAAGATGCTGAGAGCTGTGCTGGCAGTAGTGTAACTACCAGCGGGTCCAACCAAGCCAGAGAGGTCTCAGCTGAGGAGTGGAACTAAGAGCACCTAACCCATTAGCACTATGGAGAATCAAACCAAAACAAAGTCTGTACTGGCTCAGTCGTCGCCCAGGATAAAAAGGACGGCGGTGGATGCTGCTGATTCTGGACATCCATTGACAAGTGGGACACAGAAGCAAAATACAAATGAACAGTCGCAGAAGCGGCAGATATATACAATGCCAGAAAACCGCAATTGTTATTATTATTATTATTATTATTATACAGTAAAATTATATTTATTACTTTTATTTATTTTGGGATTTATTAATCACCCATCCCAGATTGGCTCTGGGCGATGTAGAGGAAACACACATCTAAAAACGTCTAAATATCTAACATCTATAAACAATTAGCATATATACATCTAAAAACAATTAACATTCTAACAATTCTCAGCCGAACGCCGTCTCAAATAGCCACGTTTAGCAAGCCATGCAAAATTCTTTTAGATTACGGGTGGCTCTGATGTAAGGAGGGAGGGCGTTCCAGAGTTTTGGGGCGATCACCGAAAAAGCTCTGCGCCAGGTTGTCAGATGGGCTTCCTTAAGGCCTGGGACCTGTAGTAGAATCTGATGGTCTGAGCGAGGTGACCTCCAGGGTCAACCCGGAGGCGCTCCCGTAGGTATGCCGGCCCTTGGCCATACAAGGCCTTAAAGATTAGAACCAGGATTGTCAGTAATACAGAACTCAACCGGAAGCCAATGCAGTCGATATAGAACAGGTGTTGTATCATTCCTCATGGGTATTCCTGTGAGGAGTCTGGCCGCCGCATTCTGAACCAGTCGAAGTTTCCGGATCACCGATAAGGGGAGGCCAACATAAAGAGTATTACAATAGTCAAGTCTCGAAGTTACTGTGGCATGAACTACTGTGGCCAGGTCATCCCTGGACAAGTAGGGCGCCAGCCGCCTAGCCTGCCGAAGACCTGGGCCTCCATGTTAATGACACCAAGGCTTTTCACTGTGGTAGCTGGAGAGAGAGGTTCACCGTCTATAGTGGGCAGCCGGACCTCATCCACCCGGGGCAGCACAGCCACAGTCTTTGCCGGATTCACCCTCCGTCTACTGGAGCACAGCCAACCTGTTACGGCCTCAAGGCAAGATGTTAAGTTATCGGGAACAGAGTTTGGTCGGACGTCCATCTATGGAAGGAGCTGGGTGTCATCAGGATACTGATAGCACTCCAGCCCATGACTCTGGACTAGCTGAGCGAGTGGTTGCATGTAGATGTTAAATAATAGCGCAGATAGAATGGCCCCCTGAGGGACTCCACACATAAGTGATTTTTCAGAGGCCATTCCGTTCCATTCCACTCGTTGCCAGCGATTCCGGAGGAAGGAGTCCACCCAATTTAGGGCAGACCCTTGAACCTCTGAGGCAGCGAGACGGTGGATCAAAAGATCGTAATCAACCGTATCAAAGGCAGCTGTAAGATCTAACAATCCAAGCAATGCCGATCCTTATATCTATATATTACTATATTACATTATATACATATACTAGCAGTTCCCTGCCACGCGTTGCTGTGGCCGTCTGTTGATCTGGAAAATAAAGTAATGAAAAACTGTTGGTTTCTCATACATGCAATTTCTTTATGCTTGTGGATAAAAAGTGTTTTTTGTTGTTTCCTTATCAGTGTTGATGTAGAGACTGCCTGGTTTGCCTACTCTAGAACTTGCAACATACGATTGTCCTTCTTTAGAGGTCCCTTTCAAAACTATGATACTATATCTTTCAAATACATATATTTGTGTGTGAATCATATACAGTGCTCCCTCACTTATCGAGGGTGATCAGTTCTACGATGGCCCGCAATAAGTGTAAATCCACAAAGTAGGGACGCTCCACCCACTCGGCGGCAGCCTTGTCCTCTTCTCCGAGTCTGCTGCTCCCCGCTTTGGAGGCCCCTTGGGCGCTGTTGATGGCACTGCCAGGCTGGGCTGAAGCCTGGTCTGAGGAGTTCAGAATGCTCTTTGATTGTAGGTGACCTATAAATCCCAGCAACTGCAACACCTAAATGTCAAGGTCTATTTTACCCAAACCCCACCAGTGTTCACATTTGGGCATATTGAGTATTCATGCCAAATTTGGTCCAGATCCATCATTGTTTGAGTCCACTCCATAATTGGCGGGAGTTCAGAATGCTCTTGGATTGTACTTTTACTATAAATCCCAGCAACTACAACTCCAAAAAGACAAATTCATTTATTAAAGGGTTGGTGACTCCTTGAGTTAGTAGGTCACTTGTAGCCAAATTTGGTGGCAATTCATCCAACTGATTTTGAGTTATGTCACTCAAAACAGAGCATATATGTGTGTATGTGTATGCATGTATGTATGTGTGTGTGTGTGTGTGTGTGTGTGTATATATATATATATATATATATATATATATATATATATATCGGCATTACTTCGCGAACGAAGATTCTTAGGAAGGACTCATCCCACGCTTTTTACAAGTGCGTTGATGACTAAAAATGCCAATCTGAGATAGGTAAGTTCGGTTGCATAAAAAGAGAGAGAGAGAGAGAGAGAGAGAGAGAGAGAGAGAGAGAGAGATATTGAACATCTTATATGGGGTTGGTTTACTCTCCGGTATGCTTTTAAAACTGAATGATCATGTCACAAAAGGATGTATGTTGAAAAAGAGTATTTCCAACATTAAAAATTAGAAAAAATCAGAGACAGTGTCTCTGGGTTTCTCCCCAGCGTGAATTCTTTAATTTGAATGTAGATTTCCGCTCAGAGTCAAACTCTTTCCACACTCTAGGCATGTATAGGGTTTCCCCCCAGTGTGAGTCCTTTGTTTATATTATGTCACTAAAGACCACCAGAAACCACAGCATTTCCTGTTGGTCATGGGGGTTCTGCGTGGGAAGTTTGGACCAATCCTACTGTTGGTGGGGTTCAGAATGCTCTTTGATTGTAGGTGAACTATAAATCCCAGCAACTGCAACTCCCAAATGTCAAGGTCTATTTTTCAACTCTCCCCAGTAGACTTCCATTCTCAGTGAACCTCTGTCCACACTCCAGGATTCAAAGGGTTTCTCCCCAGTGTGAGTCTTTTGATGTGAATGTAGAGCTGTACTCCAAGTGAAACTCTTTCCACACTCCAAGCATGTATAGGGTTTCTCCCCAGTGTGAGTCCTTTGATGTGAACGTAGACTTCCACTCTGAGAGAAACTCTTTCCACAATCCAGGCATTTAAATGGTTTCTCCCCAGTGTGAGTCTTTTGATGTGAACGTAGACCTGAACTTTCAGCGAAACTCTTTCCACACTCCAGGCATTTAAATGGTTTCTCCCCAGTGTGAGTCCTTTGATGTCTACGTAGATTATCACTCTGAGAGAAACTCTTTCCACAATCCAGGCATTTAAAGGGTTTCTCCCCAGTGTGAGTCCTTTGATGTGAACGTAGACCTGAACTCTCAGCAAAACTCTGTCCACACTCCAAACATGTATAGGGTTTCTCCCCAGTGTGAGTCCTTTGATGGGACCATAGAGCTCTACTCCAAGTGAAATTCTTTCCACACTCCAGGCATGTATAGGGTTTCTCTCCAGTGTGAGTGTTTTGATGTGAATGTAGATTTCCACTATTAGTGAAGCTCTGTCCACACGCTAGGCATGTATAGGGTTTCTCCCCAGTGTGAGTCCTTTGATGTGTACGTAGATTTGAACGCTGAGCGAAACTCTTTCCACAATCCAGGCATGTATAGGGTTTCTCCCCAGTGTGAATCCTGTGATGTTTACGTAGACTTCCATTATCAGTGAAGCTCTGTCCACACTCCAGGCATTTAAAGGGTTTCTCTCCAGTGTGAGTCTTCTGATGTAAACGTAGAGCTGAATTCTGAGCAAAACTCTTTCCACACTCCAGGCATGTATAGGGTTTCTCCCCAGTGTGAGTCTTTTGATGTGAACGTAGATGGTCTCTCCGGGAGAAACTCTTTCCACACTCCAGGCATTTAAAGGGTTTCTCCCCAGTGTGAGTCCTTTGATGTGAACGTAAACTTGAACTCTCAGCAAAACTCCTTCCACACTCTAGGCATGTATAAGGTTTCTCCCCAGTGTGAGTCCTTTGATGGGACCATAGAGCTCTACTCCAAGTGAAATTCTTTCCACACTCCAGGCATGTATAGGTTTTCTCTCCAGTGTGAATGTTTTGATGATTACGTAGATGTGAACTCTGAGAGAACCTCTTTCCACACTCCAGGCATGTATAGGGTTTTTCCCCAGTGTGAGTCTTCTGATGTGAACGTAGACCTGAACTACCAGTGAAGCTCTTTCCACACTCCAGGCATGTATAGGGTTTCTCCCCAGTGTGAGTCTTCTGATGTGTACGTAAATTTCCACTCTGAGAAAAACTCTTTCCACACTCCACACATGTATAGGGTTTCTCCCCAGAGTGAGTCTTTTGATGTGAATGTAGACCTGAACTGTGGGTGAAACTCTGTCCACAGGCTACGCATGTATAGGGTTTCTCCCCAGTGTGAGTCTTTTGATGTGTACGTAGATTTCCACTATTAGTGAAGCTCTGTCCACACTCTAGGCATGTATAGGGTTTCTCACCAGTGTGAGTCCTTTGATGCTTTCGTAGATTTCCACTATGAGTGAAGCTCTGTCCACACTCTAGGCATGTATAGGGTTTCTCTCCAGTGTGTCTCCTTTGATGTGTATTTAGAGTTGAACTCTGAGTGAAGCTCTGTCCACATTCTAGGCATGTATAGGGTTTCTCCCCAGTGTGAGTCCTTTGGTGTGAATGTAGACTTGCACTGTGAATGAAGCTCTGTCCACACTCCAGACATTTATAGAGTTTCTCCCCAGTGTGAGTCTTTTGATGTGAACGTAGGTTACTACTCCAAGTGTAACTCTTTCCACAAATTAGGCATGTATAGGGTTTCTCCCCAGTGTGAGTCCTTTGATGATTACGTAGACTTCCATTCTCAGTGAAGCTCTGTCCACACTCCAGGCATCTATAGGGTTTCTCCCCAGTGTGAGTCCTTTGATGTGAACGTAGATGTGAACTGTGGGTGAAACTCTGTCCACACTCTATGCAAGTATAGGGTTTCTCTGCCATGTCAACAGTAATAATGGTGTTTAATTGCAATGCAGATACTTGACTCCTTTTTTCTGTCTTATCTGTGAGGTCAAGAATTCTGCGAGATCATCATCTTGAGAGGATTTCTTCTTCCTTTACTATTGGTTTCTTTACTGCTTCCAAGAGGTGGCTCCACAGAATCCTCATTTACCTGGTTAAGAAAAAAGTGAAAGATTATTATTTTATTGATTTAAAGGTTGCTTTATCTCCCCTCATGGATAGTAAAAGAAGCTGAACATAAAACATCAGCATACAATTTAAAATATAAAAACATTCAAACATAAGTATAAACGGTATTTAAAAATTCCCAGATAAAAACCATTAAAACATACTCAAGGTTGAAAACCACAACACCCCCTGAATTGATCTTTAACATCTTCTTCTTTAAAAGGTTAGCCTGCTGCAAAAAGGAAAACAGCCAGGAATGGGCCATTTGGGCTTCCTTGAGGAGGGAGTTCCAGAGTTGAGGGGCAGACACCGAGAAAGCCCCCTCTCTCATTCCCACCAACCAAGCCTGAGATAGAAGTGGGACCCAGGGAAGGAAGGGCCTCTCTCGAAGATCTCAGGGACCAGGCAGTAACACAATAAAAATACATACATATCTATTTTTTAAAAAAACCCAATACAACTCCAAAACTCAAGGTCAATGCCTGCCAAACCCATCCAGTATTTGCTGTTGGTCATGGGAGTTCTGTGTGCCAAGTTTGATTCTTTTCCATCACTGGTGGAGTTCAGAATGCTATTTGATTGAAGGTGAACTATAAATTCCAGTAACTACAACTCCCAAATGACAAAGTCAATCCCCTCAACCCCACCGGTTTGCTAATTTGGACAGTGAAGATCACTGCCATCTGAAAACCGATGTCCTCAATGCGGGAGATCATGTGGGTCAAGAATAGGGCTCCACAGCCACCTGCAGACCCACCGCCAAGACACCACACCTGGACGATCATCATCCTTCAACTACAAGGGATTGCCTCAGTATGTAAATTTGGGCGTGTTGGGTATTTGTGCCAAATTTGGTCCAGTGAATGAAAACACATCCTGCATATCAGAGATTTACATTATGATTCATAACAGCAGCAGAATTAAAGTTGTGAAGTAGTCGTGAAGTAGCAGCGTAAATCATTTTATGGCTGGGAGTCAGCACAACATGAGGAACTGTATTAATGCCAGTTTGCTGGACATTAATTTTAAAAAATATTAATAGCAATTAAACAGAAAGATATATGTATTATGCAGTGGTTCTCAACCTTTCTAATGCTGTGACCCCTTTATAAAGTTCCTCATGTTGTGGTGACCCCCAACCATATCTTCGTTGCTACTTCATAAATAATTCTGCTACTCTTATGAATTCTAATGCAAATATCTACTACGCAGGATTTATTTTCATTGTTACAAATTTAACATAATTAAAGGATAGTAATTAATCACAAAAACAATATGTTTGGGGGAGTATGGACAACGGATGATGGGATTTGCAGTACCTTCAACCAATTCAGCTCAGACTTCCACAGACCACTGAGATCCCACACAAATTACAGACCTGGACCAAACTTGGCACACAGAACTCCCATGACCAACACAAAATACTGAAGAGGCTGTCAGAAAAGATACATTGGCAATTGGGAGTTGCTGGGATATATAGTTCTCTGCCATCAAAAAGCATTCTGAACTGACTCAAACTTGGCATAGAGACCTCCCATGACCAACACAAAATACTGGTGAGGCTTGGGGAAAATATACCTTGGCATTTGGGAGTTGCTGGGATATATAGTTCCCTGCCATCAAAAAGCCCCCACCGCCCCCTTACAGGGCTTCAGTGCCCCCCAAATTCTCCTGAGCCTTCCAGCGGCCCCCTAGATCGCCTCACCGCCCACCAGGGGGTGGTACCGCCACTTTAAGAACCACTGGTTTAAACTATGAGCAATTTTCACACCAGAAATCATTATATTCTGACAGATACTATCAGGCTTGACCACCACGCATGGAAAAGGGTACGCTTCTGCAATCCCCTCTATGTGATTTGTCAATTTTAGCTTGTCACTCTGGGGTTATATAGTTTCTGTCAAATATTTTGTATTCTCTCTAATGGTCCCTGGTATTGAGAATTGAAATACTTTTTTCCACATATGTCCACCCCCCAAGTCTGAGTCCCAAGAGACCATGACAGGCTTGATTCTATTGTCTTCTGAATTGGCCTCTGGGATGTATTCATATCATCTGGAGATTAAGCCCTTCTTTCCCGTATTGGAAATGCACTCCCGTTTAGATTTCTTTTCCTCATTTATTATTTATGGTATTTGTACCCCGTAGCTTCTCACCCCCGGGGGCAGGGGGACTCAGCACGGCTTCCATTTGCAGCACTACAGGCCGCAACACCACAATACAATTTAAAATACACCATATAATCAACGTCATTAAAAAGCATTAAAGCATTTTTTTAAATTACATTAAAAACTACTACATGCAACAATAATTAAAGCCATCAAGCGGAACACATTGTCAGTCCAGTCAAGTCCAAAGTGTCAATCCAGTCAAATCCAAAGGTACAGTTTACATCTGCTGCCCAAAGGCCTGGTCCCAGAACCACAACTTTCGCTTTTTTCTAAAAACGAGGAGAGATGGAGTCGATCTTATATCGTTTGGGAGTGCGTTCCATAGGCAAGGGGCCACCGCCGAGAAGGCCCTGTCTCTCGTCCCCACCAGCCACATTTGCGATGCTGGCGGGAGTGAGAGCAGGGCCTCCCCAGATGATCTTAGACTGCGAGATGGGACATAGAGGCAGATGCGTTCGGACAAGTAAGCTGGGCCAGAACCGTATAGAGCTTTATAGGTCAATACCAGCACTTTGAATTGGGTTCGGAGATGGGCAGGCAACCAGTGGAGCGGACACAGCAGGGGGTGGTATGCTCCCTGTATGTCGCCCCAGTTAGCATTCTGGCTGCCGCCTGTTGGACCAACTGAAGTTTCCGAACCGTTTTCAAAGGCAGTCCCACGTAGAGTCTATTTGGGATGCAACCAGAGCGTGGACCACCGTGGCCAAGTCAGACTTCCCAAGGTACGGGCACAGCTGGCGCACAAGTTTTAATTGTGCAAAAGCTCTCCCGCCCAGCGCCGAAACTGGGCTCCAGGCTCAGCGATGAATCTAGGATCACTCCCAGACTGCGAACCTGCGTCTTCAGGGGGAGTGTAACCCCATCCAACACAGGCTGTAACCCTATGCCCTGTTCGGCCTTTCGACTGACCAGGAGGACCTCTGTCTTGTCTGGATTCAATTTCAATTTGCTAGCCCTCATCCAGTCCGACACAGCAGCCAAGCACCGGTTCAAGGTCTGGACAGCCTCCTTAGCGACAGGTGGGAAGGAGTGACAGATTTGGACGTCGTCTGCGTACAGATAACATCTTACGCCAAAACTCCGGATGATCTCCCCCAACGGCTTCATGTAGATGTTAAATAACATCGGGGACAATATTGAACCCTGTGGGACTCCGCAAGTCAACGGTTGTGGGGTCGAACAGGTGTCTCCCAATAACACCCTCCAGGAATGATTGGAGCCACTGCAAAGCGATACCTCCAAGCCCCATCTCTGCGAGGCATCCCAGAAGGATACCGTGGTTAACGGTATCGAAAGCCGCTGAGAGGTCCAGCAGAACCATCCTCAGAGACTGCTCTTAACGTGGTGTCGAAGTCAGAACGGATCAGTGCAACTTTGTCCGCAAAGAACCGAGCAAATGCTTCACAGCGATCTGCCAAGTTGTCAGGAATCTCGCTCTGAAGCAGATTGAACAGTCCTCTGACAACTCGGAATAGCTCAGCCGGACAGTTCTTAGCGGACACAATATTGGCTACAAGATATGTTTTTTTAGCAGCCTTTATTGCCACGTCATAGCTCCTTAAAAAGGAAACTACACATGCTTGGACTGACACACTCCTTTTCCGACGCCACACGGGCTCTAGCCGCCTGTTTTTTCGCTTCATTGCTGCCAGCTCCTCAGTAAACCAAGGGACTGGTTTAGCTCAGTCACTCGAGAGGGGGCGTTCTGGAGCAATCGTGTCTATGGCCCTAGTCATCTCCCTGTCCTAGAGAGAGACCAGAGCCTCGACAGGGTCACCTACCGAGGAGGCGGGTAAATCCCCTAGAGCCGTCAGGAATCCATTCGGATCCATAAGTCTCTTGGGGTGGACCAATTTAGTGGGTCCACCATCCCTGTGGAGGTAGAAAGGCGCAAGAAGTCTAAACTTGATCAGGTGGTGGTTGGTCCATGGCAACGGAGCGATGGTTAGCTCCTCTACCCCACCACTGTCTTCCCATCCCTGACAGAAAACCAGATCCAGCGTGTGTCCAGCAATGTGGGTGGGACCAGATACTAATTGGGAAAGGCCCATGGTTGCCATGGTAGACACGAAGCCCTGAGCTGTTCCTGACAGAGTGGTCTTGGCATGGATGCTGAAATCCCCCAGCACAATAAGCCGTTGAGACTCCAATGCCAGGCCTGAGACCACCCTGGCTAGCTCAGGTAGGGAGACTGTAGTGCAGCGGGGTGGTCGGTACACTAACAGAATCCCTATCCTGTTCCGGTCACCAACCCTCAGGCCGACACATTCGAACATAGTAGACTGCGGGATGGGGCACCTGGTCAGGAGGATGGAATCCTTATAGACTACTGCGACTCCCCCTCCCCGCCCTCCAGATCTTGACTGGTGCTGCACAGAGTAGCCTGGTGGACAAAGCTGGGAGAGGTTAACCCCCCCCCCCCCCAGCCTCGTCCAACCAGGTCTCCGTTATACACGCCAGGTCCCTAAGGAATCCTGCAGCCAACCCTACCTCCTCACCTAATCATTTTTACCTTACAAACCTTGGCCATTTGTGTATAATCTATTAATTAATGGGGTAACATTAGAAAATGTGGACCATTTCTGCTACCTTGGCAGCCACCTCTCCACAAAAGTCAATTTTGGTAACAGAGTCATTTTCTAGTCCATCATTAAACTCCACCCTTCCCCATGAATACAATTGGAGAGCATCATCAAATATGTCATCGATTTGTCATCAGCATGGGTTGGGCTAAACAGCCAGGGTCCAACCTACTAATTACAATATGCTTACATAAGGATTGGTACTGTTCTCAAAACATAGGAACGGTTTATCTTATACAATTCTTCAACACCTTTTGCTCCCAGACATGGCATTTGTTTCCGGTTTAGAACACCTGCGGTTCTCAAGTGAAAATGAAGACCTAGAACGTTGGTTTATCTAAGCGTAGCAATAATACGGAAAGCTTTCTCAGGCTAACTAACAGAAAAACAACAGCCTGGCTCTTGACTATATGAGAGACAGCAAAATGAGCAAGAGTTACTCCGTTTTGTTTTGAACCAATATCATTTCGCAATATTTCAACAACAACTGAAGCTCCTGAGCTCCATGAGTGCAGCATTTTCCCCATGGAAGCAGAGAGTGTTGGAGGACCGGGACATCCGTAGGGAGACGAAGGGGCTTGTATATAAAGCCATTGTCCTCTCAACCCTGCGATATGCCTGTGAGATGTGGACTCTCTACAGACGTCACACGCAACTCCAGGAATGATTCCATCAGCACTGCCTCCAAAAAATCCTGCAAATCTCTTGGGAAGACAGGCGGGGAAATGTCAGCGTGCTGGAAGAAGCAAAGACCACCAGCACTGAAGCGATGCTCCACCACCATCTACTTAGCTAGACCGGCCATGTTGTCCGGATGCCCGCACACCATCTCCCAAAGCAGTTGCTCTACTCCGAACTCAAGAACGGAAAAAAGAATGTTGGTGAGCAGGAAAAGAGATTTGAAGATGGGCTCAAAGCCCACCTTAATTCTTGGCATAGACTCAGAGAATTAAGAAGCCCTGGCTTTTGAGTGCTCTAGCTAGAGGTCAGCTTTCACCAGCTGGAATGTGTCCAGAGGAGGGCGACTAAAATGATCAAGGGTCTGGAGAACAAGCCCTGTGAGGAGCGGCTTCAAGACCTGGGCATGTTTAGCCTGAAGAAGAGAAGGCTGAGAGGAGACATGATGAGGGTCATGTATAAATACGTGACAGGAAGACATAGGGAGGAGGGAGCAACCTTGTTTTCTGCTGCCCTGGAGACTAGGACACAATGGAACAATGGCTTCAAAATTACAAGATAGGAGATTCCATCTGAACATTAGGAAGAACTTCCTGACTGTGAGAGCTGTTCAGCAGTGGAACTCTCTGCCCCGGAGTGTGGTGGAGGCTTCTTCTTTGGATGCTTTTAAACAGAGGCTGGATGGCCATCTGTCAGGGGTGCTTTGAATGCGATTTTCCTGCTTCTTGGCAGAATGGGGTTGGACTGGATGTCCCGCGAGATCTCTTCCAACTCCATGACTCTATGATTCCACCTTGTGTGGTTGTCGAGCAGAACAAACAACTCTGCATATGACTGCTTGTCCACAATACCCTACCTCATGCACAGAGGAAAAACTGTTAAAAACTACAGAGAACTGCAGTCGCTGTTGCCCGGTTTTGGCCAAAAAATTTTGAACCGCTTCTGTCCTATTTTTTAATCAGTTGTATACTTATTTGTGCAAAACAAATAAATAAATGTTCAATTAATAAATTGTTCAATTGCTTATATTTGTCTTTTCTCTTTTTTCTAGAGGGAAGACCTTTCCATTTTGCCCTCATTTTGTCTTTTTTCCAGGAGTGGAGCGTGACGACTGTAGAGAGTCCACGTTTTGCAGGCCTCGAAGAGGGTTGGGAGGACAATAGCTTTATCAACAAGCCCCTTGGTCTCCCTACGGATGTCCCAGTCCTCAAACACTCCCTGCTTCATTCAGAAAAATGCTGCACTCGCAGAGCTCAGGTGGTGTTGCATTTCAGTAGTGTCGGTGTTGACTTTGGTGGAGAGGTGGCTGCCAAGGGAGCGGAAATGGTCCACATTTTCCAACACTACACTGTTAAGCTGTATTTCTGGCACTGAAGAGGGATTGGCTGGTGACTCCTGGAAGAGCCAAGCATAGGCCACGACATCAGATAATGTACAACCTTAAAAGTACAATAAGCACTTTCTAATGGAAATATTAAAACGTATTCTATATATACTATATATTTGCTCTTTAAAATTACAATGAAATGATAACAACCACAATGTCTGATTTGAATCATCCCAAACTATCTCCATTTCCATTTCTAGCCTCCACTGTGGATTTTATTAATTTAGCTCAGATTTTCTGGGCTGCAACTGGAAACGTGATAACTTTAATGAATATGTGTGTGTGTGTGTGTGTGTATTATATATATGGAATGATCCACTAACAAGTCATAGGTCACTGCTGACTGTAGCTTCTCCATCTCCTTCTTAATTGTTTTATGGAACTTTTGCATTTTTTCACAATCGCACCACATGGGGTTTGTGTTCCCGTTTTCCCGCAGTTGTGCCAACATTGTTTGGGGCAGGTTCTCGTTATGTGAGCCAATCTTGCAGGAGTTCTACGCCGTTTTGTCAGTATTTTCTGTTGCATTTCCATAACTTTTAAATGGTTTATTTTATTAATTGATGCTATCCAATTGTCTATTTCTCTCTCGCTGCAACTTAGATCCTCCTCCTAGACTTCTATCAGGGTATTTTTTGTATTATATGGTTTTCCCGTGATTATTTTGGATTTGAATCCCATGATTCCTTCCTCCTTCTCTACTTTCCATTTTATTATTTGATCAAGATCTGTTTCTAGGGTTTCCTTACTCTTCCATTCTGTTAATTTTTCAGGCAACCCTCTCCAAGGTGGCCTATTTCTGGGCCTGCACTTCTCTTTTATCTCCGCCCATTGTGTTACTGTTCCATCGGGTTTCAATACATCCGCAATCTTTGTGATGCCATGTTGTTCCAATTTCTTTAACACGTTCCAATATAACCAGAGTCTTCTATTATCTATGGATCCTATTGGGAGCATGTCTATTTTATTACTGGAAGTTAGCCTTGCCATTGTCCCCAACATACCTTTTGGAAAGGCATGAACCTTTAGAGATCATAACCTTTTGGGAAAGAAGGAATCTCCCTGGCCACTTGGAAGCGTGACCCTTTTGGAGATCAATTGCCATTCACACTATTTGGAATAATCACAACATCTTTGTAAAGCATGATCTTCCTGAGAAAATACTTGTTTGAGTGAACCTTCTCCTTAGTGGTAAATATCCACTAGTGTTCATGCAAGGCAAATTAAGGCTTCAAGGTCAGCCGCCATTTTAAGAGATAATTCCAGAGCCTGCCTCTTTGAAAAAGAGAGGCAGTGTCACCTATGGCGGCCAGCTCGGTCCTAGTGCTCCACAGTGGAATCGTGGCCTCCTTTCAGGACCTTTGAGACGTCCAAAGTCTCTAGCTCCAGTAAGAAGGAGGCAGCATCCTCCCGTCCTCCGACTCGACCATGGGCGTGGCTCCGTCGCTCCGAATGGGCAAGCCTCGCCAAACAGGCAATTCGGGGAGATCGCTTTCCGGGTCTCCCCCTCCACCTCCGACGGCACTGGTGTTAACCACAAACCCATCGCGGTTTCTCTAGGCAGGGAATAGGCCCTGGGGATCTCAACCCGGGGCCAGGCCTGGTCCGCTGTGCTCCTCTCCACATGGTCCTCAGCAGAATGAGCATCTCTGGGTAAGTTTCCAGCTGTTTGGAAAGCTCTCCCTCTGATCGGGGAGAATCTTCTGGGAAAGTCCCAGGATTGGTCCCAAACTAGTTCATTGTGACCTCCGAACGTTGGGCCAGTGGGGTACTCCACTGGGGAATGCTCCACTGGCAGTGATGATAGATGTTGTAGCCGGCCGAGGAGTTGTCTGAAATGCTCAAGGCGCCGAGATAGATCTTTATATTCCGTAAGGCACGATCTTACCAGTTCAAGATCTAATGTCATCTCTTCCTGGCCAGTTCTCCGATTTTCGGTATTATTAGCCTTATAGTCCAGTGTGGCCACATAATCTTGTCCTGAGGGGATCCGATCCGGGCTCGCCAGGGACTTTGGCTGACTCAAAATGGTCAAACAAGGGCACCAAGCCAAGGGTGCTTACAATACAAACAGAAAACTATTAGTATAAGCAAACCACGAAAAATATTAGGTACATTCAATCCTCTCTGAGTGGATACATGAATACTACTCAGTGGGAACAATCAATACAATGAGTGATGGCACAGCATGAAGAAATCACTGTTGTGTGTGTATATCATGTAAATAAATCAGTAATAGCAGAACAATCACTTTAAACATTTATAAACATCATAGAAATAGTCCTTATATGCAATATTGTGGGGTTATAAATTTACATTCGTAAGACACAGCATATACATAAATAAGGTGCAGAAAATTACATCACTCAAAGAATGGTCTTCCTGCTTCCATCCATTGCAGGAAGACCATTCGCCCTTTTGCAACGAAACTCCATTTGCAGCAGTTTGCGACGTTCGCCCTATGGTGCATAACCGCCTTGTATCTTTCCTGTATATTGCGGGCCGCCACGGCTGTCCCACACCTTACGGACTCTGAGAAACTCTGAGTAACACCTTAAAAAACTGTGGACTTAAGAATTCTTTCACAACAACAACAACAACAATTTTATTGATTAGCCAGAAGCCATATCAAATACACACAGAACACAGACACATTGCAATGATTCTAAAAACAATCTGAGGAGAATTCTAGACCATTACATCAATTAAACCCCTGTTTTGCCCAGCAGGAGGGATTCTAAGGGAGGTGGTAACAATTCACAGGTCCTCATCTCCAACACAATTTATTCCAATTGCATCTATGTAATCAGATCTTAGTTTCATGGCTTTACAGAGAAAACGAGCAGTGGCATCTGTTATCAGCTTGTTGGAGCCGGCCAGCAGAAGTGAGACTTTTGCTAGAGGGTCCCAATGATTTTTTCCCACGAGAAATATCTCTAGCAGTTGTTTTCTCTCTATTTGATAGATTTTACAATAAAGCAGAAGATGAGTTAGATCTTCGATCTCAGGGGCACCACAAATACAGATACGCTCTTCATAGGGAATTTTCTTGAACCTCCCACATCTCACCATTGAATCTAATTGCTCAAACCTGGCTCTAGTGAAAATTTTCCTTAGGTGGTGTAACCTTCCTTGCTGTAAGTAAGTGGTTAGTTGGAAGGATTTCTTAAAACCACTCAACCATCTCAGGGAAACAGTAGAACCCAAAGAGTCTATATCGGTTTGGGCCGCAATGTCATTAATTCGTTGACTCTTGACCAGATAGGTGGACTGGGAATATTACCTGAATGCCACACCTTCTGATGTAATCAAACAAATGGTCAGCCCCGATTTATAAGCACTGCTAGATTGTTCCAGCTAACATAATTTTGGGAGGCGAGACGCCTCCATCTCCATGACCTTGAGCCAGTAGTTAAAGGCTCTGATCTTAGATTGTGTGCTAAGAGAGAACAGTCCCAACTCCGCCTAACTGCCGCTGCTGGGGAGCTTCTATCGACCCCTAAAAACCACTTCAGATGTTGAACTTGGGCCTTATCCAGGAGGGGAGTATCATTTGCACCCCAGATTTCAGAACCATAAAGAAGCAGCGGGAGATTTTATGATTGTAAACTTTCAGAAGGGGAACGAGGAGCCCGGTTGCTGTTGATTCAGCAGCTTTAAGAGTAAGCTCGTTCTGCCCTTGGCTTTAGTTGAACACCTGTGGAAATGATTGTGCCATAGACCATTTTCTGCAAAGTCTAATCCTAGGTAAGTGAAGGATCTAACTTGTTCTAATTGTTCGCCTTCTATTTTCCATTTCATTTTGGGGGCGTTTACCAAAGATCATCATTTTTGATTTGGTTTTGTTTATCTTTAGTGCGTTTCTAAGGCAGTAGTCACTAAGTTTTCTTAATAACCTCCTCATCCCTATTTGGGTGTAGGAGAGTAGGATCATATCATCTGCATACAGAAGTGAGTTGATTTGCAAGTTAGCTACTTTAGGCATATGGACATCCGCCCCTCTAAGCGAATTTGGAAGGTCATTTACATACAGATTAAATAGCAGGGGGGCAAGAATACATCCTTGTCTGACCCCTTTGCCGGTGTTAATAGGGCCAGTTCGGTCACCAGCAATACCAAATCTCACAGTCACCTGAGAATTATGATATAGGGCTTTGATCAGCAAAATCAATCTAGGGTCTGCATTCATACGTTGGAGTTTGTCCCAAAGGTGTTCCATATCACGCCAGACTATAAGGAACTGGCTGTGAAGAGACCACGGTTTGTCTCCTTGCATCTATAGACACTGCTTCAGCAGTTTGAATATACATGCTTTGAGTGATGTAATTTTCTGCACTTTATTTATGTATATGCTGTGTCTTACGAATGTAAATTTATAACACCACAATACTGCATATAAGGATTATTCTATGATGTTTATAAATATTTAAAGTGATTGTTCTGCTATTACTGAATTATTTATTTACATGATATATACACACAACAGTGATTTCTTCATGCTGTGCCATCACTCATTGTATTGATTGTTCCCACTGAGTAGTATTCATGTATCCACTCAGAGAGGATTGAATGTACCTAATATTTTTCGTGTATATTCCAATTTCTCTTTTATGTTTTCCCCCAAGACCTTCTTTCCCGTATTGAAAATGCACTCCGGTTTAGATTTCTTTTCCTCAAATCCTACTTTAGGAGCATCTTTTATGAATGTCAATTGATGACACCAAAACCAATCGTTGAAGCCTAGCTCTTCTCTTCCTGTGAGGTTTCAATGGTCTTTTCCCCTATTGTCAGGAGCTGATGCCCACCGCTGCGGTTTCAGCCGGTTGGATCCAGATCCTGCCATCGCCTAACAAACATCCCGGGAGACAAGAAAGGGCGGGAAGGTTTTGGCGGGAAGGGAAAAGGGGCGGGAAGGCTGAGTGAATATAAGCCGAATGTGCACGCCTTTACCTCACTTCCAGCTTTGTATTGCATGACTACGGAGTAAAGTATTTGAGACCATACTATAGCTGTAAGTGTGGTTTTTCGGCGCTTATCTTCGTATCCTGACACCTATAGGATCTTATTTCGTCCTTGAATATTGGCGTTAGGTCTGCTTCTAATGGGCGTAACCATCAAGGGTTTTCTGTCCATCCCTCCTTTATATCTCTTCCAGATTTGGTCTTAATATACGATTATCGAAATCTTTGTTTAGCCTAACCTTTTCTTACCAGAGATAGGCATGCCACCCAAATCTTAGATTGCGACCCTCTAAGTTGAGAAGAGGGTGATTATTTCACTTTATCCATTATTTTAACCAGGTAAAGCAGGGGTCCCCAAACTAAGGCTCGAGGGCCAGATACGGCCCTCCAAGGCCATTTACCCAGCCCGCACTCAGGGTCAACCAAAGATTGAAATGACTTGAAAGCACACAACAACAACAATCCTATCTCATCAGCCAAAAGCAGGCCCACACTTCCTATTGAAATACAAATAAGTTTATATTTATTAAAATTGTTCTTCATTTTAATTAATTTAATAAAATTTGAGGTCCCCCAGCACTATAAACCCTTGGGACTCCAACTGCTTACACGTTTCTTTCCTTTTTTCTAGGTTTCTCTCTAACAGCCTAAGAAAGGTTTATCTCTTTACCAGCAATGCTGACCGGGTGAGTTACACCATTTCTGTGTCAAATGGAGGGATTTCATTGATGGACCATTCATGTTAACAGGCAGAAGAAAGCAAAGCATGATTGGAAAGGGAGGAAGGCTTTCGCTCACCGGATGCTCAAAGTTTAAGGGTAATCCTATGTAACAAAAATGGAAAAAAAATCGTCAATTAACCTGGACATATGCCAACAAACCGCAATCCCTTCCACCGAGGCTTTATGGACTCCCAAAAATCCATAAGGACTAGAAAATTTAAATATCCCAAAATTTCGTCTTGCTTTCAGTTGGGGCAGATTTAATGCCCTCAAATCAGCCATACTAGAAGGTAGATACAAAGGGACTGATGATGAACACAGAGTTTGCCCTTGCGGGGAGGGTAAAATAGAAACTGTAATACATGTACTTTTATTTGCACAATTTACAAGAATGATAGACTAAGGTTAATATCCCCTCTACTCACCAAGTGGCCAGGAAGAACCCTAAATTGGTACTGCACTTATTTACTGTCTGATCTTGACAAAAGGGTAACGGAACAGGTGGCCAAATTTCTCTATGCAGCGGCAAAAAGCCGCAAGTGCTTCATTAATAACCTGTAAACACTAAGAGTGTAACAAAGAGTACTCAGAACACTTATTATTAATTGGCAATCAGTTCCTGTTTTAAATGATAAAGACAGTCATTCAACCGATAGCGAACTGTGACACTTGTTCTTATTAATCATAACCCAAATGTGATGTTATTAATTTCTTAAATGTTGTATTCCATTGTTCTACTTTCACCTGACTTAGCCGATGGTTTGTTGACCGAAATAAAGGCTACTGACTGACTGACTGACTGATAAGGACTCCACTCCACTCAGACCCACTGTGAGTGGATCACTCACAGATGATTTGGCAAAAATTTTGGCTGCACAGCTCCAACCCCGTATTGGGCTCACTATGCACTACATCAGGGCTGTCCAACTGGCGGCCCGAGGGCCGTACAAGGCCCCCGAGCCCCTTCCCTATGGCCCGCTAACCCCTGCAAGACATCAGTTTTTATTTTTTTAATTTTTTTTAGAAAAAGAAATTTCTAAAAAAAATTGATCTCGGGGGGGGGGCGCGAGGAGGGGCGGCGCGAGTGAGGAGGAGGCGGAGGGAAGCCACGTCACATGCCCTAGGGGTGGGACTTCCCCCCGCCTGTTCCTCGCCCGCGCCGGGCCGCGCGTGGGCTGGCGCGCCAGGGCGGGATCGGCGAGCCGCCCTCCGCCGTGTCCCTAGCTCTTGCAGCTGCCGCGCCTGACGGAAGGTAACCTCCTGGGCTTGCCTTCCTTCAGACGCGGCCGCTGCAAGAGCTAGGGAGACGGCGGAGGGTGGCTCGCCGATCCCCCGGCCCGCCTCCCGCTCTGGCGCACATGCCCGGTATCTTGCGTGACCCGCCCCTTTTTCGGCGGGGCTGGGTGACGTCATGCGTGGCGCCTGACGTCACCCCACCGGGTGCGGGCGGGCCGCGTAGGGACGCTGGGCATGCGCGCCAGGGCGGGAGCGGCCCGCCCCGCGAGCGGCCCCTGCTTCGCAGCGGCCACGCCTCCGCTACGGCCCCCAAGGTGATCAGTCACCTGAATTCCGGCCCTTGGGCCCGAAGAAGTTGGACAGCCCTGCACTACATCAAGGACTCAGCCCACTTCATAGGAAAAACCATCAGCCTCAAGCTCAACACCAATGACAAGCGGATCAGCTTCGATGTGGTGTCTTTATTTACCAAGGTCCCGGCAGCAGACACCCTCACACTCATCAACCAGAAGTTCCCAGAAAACATCACAGCCCTCTTCCACCATGGCCTCTCCACAAGCTCCTTCCAGGAGGACAATGAAATCTATGAACAGAAATAATAATAATATTACTTTATTTATACCCCGCCACCATCTCCCCGAGCGAACTCTGGGCAGCTTACATGAGGCCAAGCCCAATAACTCATAATAAAATAGCACAGCAGCAAATAATAAAACAATGCAATCAATATAACTCACACATAAGCAATATCAGACAATTTGAAACCATGGCCGGGCCAGAAATGATAAATTAATATTTTAAAATAAATAAACAGAGGCAGAATGTATGTAGCAGGAGGGTTTTAGAGGATAATGTGGGGCAATCAACCCAACAGGTAGTTCAAATGCTTCTGAGGGCATTTTGCAAATAATTAGTCGGAGCAGGGCATTGTTTACTTATTCAGGGAAGGCACCTTGGAACAGCCACGTCTTCAGGCTCCTCCTAAAAACTGCCAATGTGGGGGCTTGTCTAATATCCTTGGGGAGCAAGTTCCAGAGTCAGGGGCCACCATGGAGGAGGCCTTCTCCCTCGTCCCCACCAATCGTGCCTGCAAAGGGGGCGAGAGTGAGAGCAGGGCCTCTCCAGATGATTGGAGAGATCGCCTGGGTTTGTAGACAGAAATGTGGTCAGAAAAAGGGAGTAGCCATGGGGAGGGAGCCCGTCATAGCAAACTTCTACATGGAACACTTTGAAAATCAAGCCCTGGAAACAGGGGGAAGCTCACTACATGGCTCAAATATGTGTATGGCACCTTCACCATTTGGAGCCATGGAGAAGAAGAACCCAACAAGTTCCTGAGCAGCATTCGCTCAAATGTCCAATTCACAATGGAAAAAGAAAACGAAGGAAACCTGCCATCTTTAGATGTCCTAGTCATCTGCCAACCAGATCAACAATTGGGTCACAGAGTTTACAGAAAACCTACACACACGGATAGAGACCGACATCAACACTCCAACCATCACCCAAGTCAAAAAAGAAGCACCATCGAAGCCCTGGCAGACCGTGCAAAAGGAACCTGCGAAGCCCACCTCCTCCAAGGGGAACGGGACCCCCTCAACTGGGCTTTCCAGGGCAATGGAGGCTCCACCACAGGCATCAGAAGAGCTGCAAGACCGAGAAGAAGTGAAATCCTGGCTACGGGATCAGGCCTTTGTAGATTAGGTGGATTTGCTGGCGTGATGGCTTTTATGGAACTGCTCTTTGGACGAGGATTTAAACTGGCGACTGTTGAATGATTGTTTTTATACTGTTTTATTGCTATATTTATGTTTTTTTGGTGATGGGGTGCTGGTTTGTTAGCCGCCCTGAGTCCCTCTGCGGAGGTTGAGATAGGACGGGATAGAAGTGCTCCAAATAAATAAATAAATAAATAAAAACAAGCCACCAGAGTCAAGACCAAGACCCACCCAGGGGAAGAGTGTTCCTACATCAAGGGAACCGCTCACCCCAGAGGGAAGCTGATGAGGAAACACAACATTCAGACTATCTACAGACCCAGCAAGGAAATCCAACCCATGCTGCGTTCAGCAAAGGACAAGACGGGTCCCTTCACTTCTGCAGGCGAGTCTCCCATTGCATCCCATGCGGCTGTGGACAAGAAGTCTCCATACCAACCACAAAACTCAGCAGCAGCCACAGGTCAATAATAATAATAATAGTAATAATAATCTTTATTTATTTATGTAATCCAACCAGAGGAGTCAGCCATAGCAGAGCATAGGATGAACCCACCAGGACTCAGCAAATTACTATTACTAATAATATCACCGTATAATGTTATTGTGCAATGTAATGTAGAATATTATTATTGTGCTATGGCAATGACACAAGAGCACAGGGTGAACCCACCGGGACTCAGCCAATTACTATTACTAATAATATCAGAGTATAATGTTATTGTGCAATGTAATGTAGAATATTAATATTGTGCTATGGCAATGACACAAGAGCACAGGGTGAACCCACCGGGACTCAGCCAATTACTATTACTAATATTATCAGAGTATAATGTTATTGTGCAATGTAATGTAGAATATTAATATTGTGCTATGGCAATGACACAAGAGCACAGGGTGAACCCACCGGGACTCAGCCAATTACTATTACTAATATTATCAGAGTATCATGTTATTGTGCAATGTAATGTAGAATATTAATATTGTGCTATGGCAATGACACAAGAGCACAGGGTGAACCCACCGGGACTCAGCCAATTACTATTACTAATATTATCAGAGTATCATGTTATTGTGCAATGTAATGTAGAATATTATTATTGTGCTATGGCAATGACACAAGAGCACAGGGTGAACCCACCGGGACTCAGCCAATTACTATTACTAATAATATCAGAGGGAGGGAGAGGAAGGAAGGAACCAGGGAAGGGACTCAGTCTGGGCGCCAGGAATTCAAAAACAGAACTCAGAAATCGCCACGACAGTCAATAGAGAGCAAGGCTCAAGAAGCAGCAGGGGGACTCCGGGCAAGGAACCACCAGGGGCAGCTCAGAATCGCCTCCCAACCAAGGATCCCCCCCCCCCTCAGGCAGGAAGAAGCCAGGCCTTGGAAGCTGCAAGGCCGTCCAATGCTAATCCAGGTGGCCTGGGGCAACTGGGGCCCTCTCTCCCTCCAGGACGTGCATGGGACTTCCAGAATGCCTCGCAGCCCCACGCCCCCTCCTTTCGCCCCTCGGCCGCACAAGGAAGGGCCCTGACTGAGGCTGCTGCGAGGGATTCTGGGAGTTGGAGTCCCAAACATGTCCTGGAGGGAGGGAGGGGGAAGGCCGAGGCCTGAGGCAGAGTTTCTCCCCTTTGGCCGCCCGCTCTCTCCTCAAGGGCACGGAGGGAGGGAGGGAGGGCGCGCCGCCTCTTCCTCGGCCCTGGAGGGGTCACTCCACCCCCTCCGCCTCCAAGGCCACTTCACTCCTACCTCCTCCTCGTGCCCTTCCTCCCTCTTCGCTCGCCTCAGCCGCGCCGTCTCGGCCTCGGACACAATGGCGGCGTCGTTTGCGGCAAAAGGGGCGGGGCCCGATTGACGTCACTCCCTCCCCCCGCCCTCCGGTGAAGAGGAGGAGGCCAATGGGAAGCCAAGGGGCGGGGCCTCTGCGAGGTGGGTTGCCGGCTGCCGCTCTCGCCCCCGCTCCGCCTTTCCGCCGGGCTCATTTGCATATTTAAAGGGGCAGCGGCCCATTCATGGAATCCTGGAAGAGGAGTTGGGAGAGAGGGGCCTCTTCCTCCTCCTCGTGGGCCCCCCCCCCAGCCCAAGCCCATTCCTCCGGCCAGAGGGGCTTCCAGACCCGAGAACCAGGACTCAGGGGGGGAGGGGCCTCCCCCCCCCTCTCTCTGAAGGGGGTGGGTAAATAATCCCTTGCTGGGAGGCGTGAGCTGGCCCCGGTTGTTCCCTGCCTGGGCTCCCCCTGGCTGTGTGCTGACTGCTGCCCTTTGCTTGCTCTCCTGACTTGGGAGGGCTTTGAAACAGGTTCATGGTTCCCTCCTTTCTCTTGAAAGCCAGCACCTCCCTCCCAACAAAGGATTCCCCCGTCAGGCAGCAACCAGCCAGGCTTTGAAGCTGCAAGGGCATTCAATACTAATCAAGGTGGCCCATGACCACATCCCCCCCCCCCGCCTCCAACAGGCAAGAGCGCTTTCTTTCTTTCTTCCTCCGCCCTGGGCCTCATTCCACAGACAGAGGTCAAGGGCAAGGTCTTCCCCCAACAGGAAGTCCAGTCGTGCCCGTTCGGAGACTCTGGCGGTCATCCCCATTCCTAAGCCCAAGAGCTGGCATTGTCCATAGTCACCTCCAAGGTCATGTGGCCACTGGCATGGCGGCATGGAGCGCCCTTACCTTCCCGCCAGAGCAGTACCTATTGATCTACTCACATTGATGTTCTCAAACTGCTATTTTGACAGTTCTACATGTAAAGTGGGAGGACAATAATATACAAGGGAAGGAGGGGGAAAAGAGAAGAAATAGGTAGGTGGCTGGGAGGGCCTTCGCACCATTAAAACCCGTGCACCAGC